>JAYRBW010061556.1:0-10307 GCA_036023295.1 Invenusta paracnida | reverse complement strand
TACCTTGTCTGAAAATTTTGATAGATGTATACATTTAAATGCCCTAAGTGAACTCTCTTGGTATTATTACTCTATGGGTATATCCCCATGATGCAAAGAAATACTACATTGTAATTTTTTTAATAACATTGTTGAGATATCATGGACTCATTATAGATTGGATATCCACCTGTATTTTTGGATATATGTACGTGTATGACTACAGTAAAGGTAGTTCAGTAGTCGGTTGGAATTAAAACTAATATACTGAAAATTATGTAAAAAGATATTGCAAATATTGTTGAGAGAGATTCTCGACAGTTATTACATGGACAATAATAATTGAGTTAAAACAGTATTGACTACCCATTCATTAATTCACGCAGAGCTTCCAATAACTTTTCTTTGTTTGCACCGGATACTTCATGAATCTGTAAGAAATATGACAAAAATATATTGAGTGGGGTTAGTTTTCTTCTGAATTCGGTGTTGAGTTAGACCAGGGACATATATGTATAGGTATATTAGCTACTGGACTAGACACTGAAAAAGACAGTTATATACAAAGTGTGGCCACTTTTTCTGTTTACTTAAGAAGGCTTCCCAGGCGGAAAGGCTGACACCTCAATTTATTTACACAATATATTACTTCTTTACGAAAGAAGTAACTTCTTTTTTCAATAAGTTTTATCTTTACTAAAGAAGTTACTTCTTTCGACAAAAATCTGTTTCTTTTCTATAATTGTCACTTCTTTGCACAAGAAGTTGATTCTTCACTAAACGTATATCCACGTGTGTCATAGCTTGTTCTGATTGGCTATCGAGCCAATATCCAGCCACTGAGCGTCGATTACGCTACCTCTTTCACACAAACCAAATATGATGTATGCTGCGCTTAAAAAATAGGACTATACCTACTTTCTCTATAACTTCGTGTCGTTGCTATTTAAACAAATTCAAGGTTAATAAGGAAAGAAGTAACTTGTCATGTAAAGAAGCAGATTTGTGTGCGAAATGCAACTAACTTATATAGCAAAGAAGTTACTTTTTTTAGTAAATAATCAACTTCTTTAGTAACGACGCAACTTGTTGTATATACAAAGAAATTACTTTTTTTGTAACGACGCAACTTATTGCACACAAAGGCTGCCCATAACCATTTAAATAAATAATAGCTATTATATAGCAAAATATTAATTTAGTTGTCCCACCTAATTCTATTCTGATTGGGTCTATTCAATACACAATAGAGCATTAACAGGCTTTGTCAATAATGATACTCTTGTACCAACTGTGCTATTTTTATAGTAAAATCAATAGCTGGAAAATACTGTGATGTATAGTGGAGCATTAGGTCTTAATGTCGTAGTAGTTTCTGTTGATAATGCGCTAGTAAACCGATCATTTCACTCGAACTTTCTGTCAGATAACGGAAACTTGAAAACAAAAGTATCATGTCCACTTGATTCATCGAAGTCATTATTTCTTGTATTTGATCCTATGCATAATATCAAAAACATGTATAACAATTTTCAACCGCGATTTTTTATTATTTTCCTGTAACAGTTACTGGTAAACCAAAAGACGTGTGTTGTGCAAAATTTGGTAACTCCACACAACGATCCGACGCTGATTACAACTGAAATCCACAACACTATTTCTAAAATTGAACAAGACTGTTTCACCCTTGGCCTCTCACCAAACTACAAAAAACTCAAATAATGTGTATAACTCGTAATGCCATATCACATACATACTCCCCAGACCACTCCTGACTTTCACTGACAATATTAAACACCTTGGTGTCACTTTCAGCTCCAATAAAAATTGGAAACATACATTAGCAATAGCATAAAAAGTGCTTCCAGAATTTTTTATCCCCTACGTTGACTTAAAAATATCATCAACGAAAATGTTTTACTTAACCTTACTTCTCTAATGTACGTAGTATTATTGAATATGCTGCCCCATTGTTCATCGGAATAAACAAGCGGGACGCGCAATCCATTGAAAAACTACAAAAACGTGCTCTACGAATTATATTTTACCCAAAAACATTCCAACACACATTCAATCCCTTGAAATATGACTTATATAACACAAGCCCAAAACTATTTCTTGCCTCACACTCAAATCCAAACTATCCTCTACACCGTCTGACACCACACATGCTCCCACGCTCCAAGCAAGTTTACTAACCTTCCGCAAGTTCTGCTTACAGACAAAATTCTTTTTCCCCCAAAACCACAACTATCGTAAACCAACTTTTTTCCCCTTACGTACTTCGTACTCACTTACACGTTGCTTATTTTTTCTAATCTGCCTGTACAAAATTTTGGCTAAATGTACTTTGATTATTAAATATACGCTTATTTTTATTATTATTATTATTATTATTATTATATGTAAACCTTAACATATCACCCAAGGATTCAGTGACTTTTTTTCATAACTTTACATTTTCTAAAGTCCTCAGTATTATTTGGGAATATTCTTATCTAAAGTGAAATAATTTTAATCGACTTACCTTTTTCTTGTTACGAAAAAACAAGAAGGTTGGCATACAAGAAATTTCAAATTTTTCTGCAATCTCCTGAAAAGAAGAAAGAATAATTCAATGTACTGATTATATATAAACTTATATGATTAAAAATATAGAAATATATAACTTTTTTGCAAGATTTTTGAAGTAGGATTGGCGTCTTTTAATACACACTTGAAATTATAGGTGAAATCGCTAAATCGCTAAATCTATATAAATGACTTTAAATTCCTTAATAGCAGTAATTCACAATTTTAGTTATTTTTATAAGAAGTGTTACTCAATATACAATATATGAATATGCATACAGTGATATCCAATCCACCCATAAAATGAAATAATGAAATAAAAAACATGAAATACTGTATACATTCTGTTGCATATAGACTAAGGAAACATTTATTAAAATCATTCATTTAGTCTCCTGAAACATAGTAATATATTCCATATACAGTATACATATATTATATAAAATACAGAAGTTAGATACTTTCACTCTGCTGTATGACTCTTTATTTCATATATAACAGATCAAAGTATAATTTTATTATTATTCACATTATAAAATAAGTGTCTTTTAGTTATCATATACACAATTTGACTATGAAAAAATGGTTACATAAATATACGACATAGAGGAGACAAATAATAGTCTGCAAGTATAATTAAAAATTCTGGCTGTAACTTTAGATATAACTTTCTATGGTTTAAACTGCATATGAATATCCCATTGGTTGTTAGCTATGTGGTTGCATTTGTCACAAATGTATTGGAAGGATATATTATTCTGATTACATGCAGCTGATTAACTGTACTCGCAATTTAATTAGAGTATGACTATTGTATATAGTTCATTTTATGTAAATTTATAGTCTGCTTATTATACAAATAGCCGCCTTCTGGAAATCTATACAAACATCAGAGCCCGACGGCTCTAACATAAAGACGTGATTGATGACATACTTTTACAGAAATAGGTTTTAATTATAGGTCGTACAAAGAGATATCAAAAGGAGGAGCGTTGAATCAACACCCTTCCCCCTTCAGAAAACTCTTCAGATCTGATAGTACCTATACAGTAGGAAATTATTTGAAACCTATCATAGTAATATACTGATTAGATAATTAAACAAAGATGGCGTAATACAGATATGTTTTTTTAATTTGATTTCGATAACAAGATAAATGACATTATATTTATATGTTAGTAGATTTCTTGGCTTTACATAATATCACAACAATCATAATTAATATAATAATAATTCAGAGAAAATTAAAACAAACGAATACAAGTAAATTTGGAAGCAGTACAAATTACTGAAAAACAACTAAATAGTTTCTCGTTTCTGCACTTATTTTCCAATTATCATAATTGAAACAATCGCAGCTTCCATAATGTAATTAAACACTATAATTATCCCGGAGCATCAAATATTAGGTCCGTAGCAACAGGGGGCGACGCCTTCCCACTTTTTGAAGTGGATATTTGAGAGCCCTTTGGATTTCATTGGAGCCTCTATTTGGAAAAATATGAAAATTTCTCAGAAAGCTTGCCCCCATTCTCAAACACATTGCTGCTACCCGATTGCCTATACTATAATTCATTAAACATATCCTGTGTAGTTAATATTAATTTCAGCATTTTAGATGTTTTTCAGTAAGGACAAAACTTAAGTATTTATTTTAATAGTGTTACTATTTACACTACACCTAAGTAATATAAATAGTAACACTATTGAAATAAATACTTAAAAAACACATTACATGAAAATTGAAGACACACACTTGTAACCAGACCTTCTTACAAAAAACACCAAGGTTGTTCCTGTTTTTAGAATAGTAAAAATAGAAACTTTTTACATAATTTTTTTACCTACATTCACAAAATAAATACATAACGACCAAAAACTAAAATCATTTCTTCAGTGACGTTTAAAGTATAATTATGTAAGTAGAAAAATTTAAAATAATTAGGAAGTGTAAAAACAAGTATGTAACAGTGGCAGAACAATTTATATCTATAATCAAATTAAAATCAAATTATTAGGTAATTCAAATTATAATTTTTTTCTGATTTATGCCAGACTTTTCTGTGTCTTATTAATCAGAATAAAAAAATCTGACTGTATAATTATTTATTATAGACAACATATTATTACCCTACACAAGATAATAATACATGCGGAAATATTGATTTATCGGAAATATTATTTCAAAGGCAGTAAAATTTGACCTATTAATAAACAAGCATAGAATGATCAATTTTTGAAAATTGAACTAAACAATTATTAAAAATTATTAAAAAATTATAAACTAAAAACAATAAACAATGAATTTTTACAGCAATACAGTAAAATAAAATCTATCAAATAGTATTTAGTTACGCATTATAAATATGTATAATAGTGAGGATATTATTATTTCAATAACCATTCTTTTTTAAGGACAGTGGGTACTAGGGGGTTAACTATAAAATATGTATATTTTGATATCCCTTTTTCGATTACGCCAGTGAGGTGACGACTTACATTTATCGTTGTACTTTCTTGTAAATTCTATGAATCAACTTCTTAACTAAGGCTTGTACCAGATATTTCAAGCCGTCACTTCTTCTTTTTTTCTTTTTTTTCATTATTTCCAGACTTGTCGTATTTTGCGTAACAGACAGACTTCTTTGAGCGAAATCAGTTGACGAATTCGGCAATTCTGCACAATCGGCACATGGTTATTTCAGCTTTAGATGCATCTATGGAACTTATATAGCTTGCCATTTTCTGCGCTTATCCTCAGTGGTATCTCTGGCTTGCATAAATACGTTATCCTTAATTATGCTGATTGGTATAAAATATTAATGTACAATTAAAATAATATTGGATTGCTGCACAAAGCTCTTTTAGCGTTCTCGGTAAATCATCTTCCTAATTTCCTTACATACTTCTGCTGCAAAATATTTAAAGCAATTATTTAAATCTATTGCGGATTATAGATACCACTCGAACTATGTTTTGTCAGCTTAGCCACGATTATAAAATTAATTATAAACATTCTATTTGAATCCCCTTAAGACTAATATAATATGATTTATATTTAATTTTCAATAGATATAGTTTGCTTCTAGTAATATATAAACTAAATAACTATAAACTAATAACTATAAACTAAATATATTAACATTTTTAAAGATTACATATAAAAATAAATCGAGTGATTAAATCGAATAAACCTACCTAAATGTCAACAATGCCAAACGTATTTCTTTAATTTATAATTGAGCTATATATCTTTTTACTGTTTGGAATATGTACATAAATATATATGTTTTATATATAATGTATAAAAAAGACACCCCAAAATGTAATTAAGAAAATTAAAAAATATCAAACATTAAAACATGAACATCTGTTGATGTCAAATCAGAACGTTTATTAATAAAGATTTTTGTATGATCCCATAAACATTGAATATTTTGAGAATATTCTAAATATAATTCAAAATAATGTAAGTAAAATTGTTGTCAATATTAGTTATTTTGCTGTGTATTATTATTCTATGGTTATTCCTAATAATATCTAACAACGGTTGAAAACTTTAAATTTTATAATTGAATAAAAACATGTGTCGTTATTATCTAAACAAAAACTCACCCCTAACTCTTCAACATCCACTTTCAGGAATTTCACGTTTCTAAATTCAGGGTCCTTTGCGAATTTCTAAAATGAAAATAACAAAATGTTTTACAATCTAGATACAAACATTTCATTTATATTTATTTATTCAATAGTAATTTGCAAAAATAATAATGTAAAACACATATACAAAAATTGGAAAGATTTTAATAGTTATATTTTAAAAAATGTGAGTGAGAGGGACGGTTTAGAAATATTTAATGTCTTTACTACTGCAGGCTATTATACAAATGAATAAATACCAGAAAAACAGGAGTCATAAGGCGGCAGGGACCACACCATTCCGCCCAGAAGTCAACAACTACCAACTGTGACTCGTAATTCTCAAGTGTTTCAAAAAATTCTTCCTGAAACAAAAATAAAACTTCTAACATTATCTAAAATAGTCATATTAAAGCAATTTGAACTATTTCTGTAGTAGTAGTACTGATAGCTAATTGTAAAGAACTGCATGACATTTTTCATATATTTTAAAACAAGCTACTTAATTTTACTTTGTAATTATTAACATATTCAATGGAGCGATTCTTTTTAAATCTGGATTAATTCATAGGTATTTAATACCTGGAGGTACTTATTACGCATGAATAAATCAAATATCTATTATTTAAAGTGTTGAACTTGATTAATGTAGTAGCAGAGGAGCGTTTCTACTTCACACCACCCCCTCTCTCCACCCATTCAATTGCGCTAAGTGAGGGGCCGTTTAGGTGCGTGTGTATGTATGGCGCCAAATTGAAATTTAAAAGTTTGTGTGTGCCATTCAAATTTAAATACACAGAAAGTTGTTTAATTACGGAAAGATTTTATAATTATGCGGGATGACAATTTTTCAAAATAAAAATAACGGTGCAAAAATTAAATTTAAAAATGCGTGGGAATCTTAAAGATTGCTTATGAAAACAAAATACTTTCGCGCGTCATTCAAACCGGTTTGGCAGGAAAATTATGTGACTATTGTGAGCATACATACACCGATTTAAACAAGTAAGGCAGCGATTCCCATATAATTAATGATGTAGATTTTTATTATGAAATTTTCCATTCGATCAGAGTATTCCTCATTAAACGTAGGCGTCTAATTACATACTACTGCTCCATTTCCTAACAAAATAAAAATTGCCTCCGGTTTCTGACAGATTGCTACTAATTGCTTCCGATTGAGATGGAACTCCATGAATTTAAATGAGCAACAATTATCCAAAAGTTAAATATATACTACTTATCTTAAATTTCAGTAGTATAGCAATGATATAACCATATTTTGTGAAAATTAATAAATTCCTAAATAATATCTCTAAATTTCTAAATAATTCCCTAAAAGTATCCTAAAAATGTCCCAAACACATAAATGATTCCATAAGTAGGTACCAAGTAAAAATAACAAGTTTATCCATAGAAACATATATTCTGTTATAATAAGCAGGATATCTCACTACAACTGTTAACATTTACATAACAGCAGAAGTATTTGTAGCAGTAAATGTATCTTCGGATAACCTGGCATCATCAAAGATAAGACATAGCCATAATCGAGACAAATATTCCATTAATTCTCCTGGTCAGATGTATAGTTTTCCTCTTCCACTATATTCTCAACATCAAAGTCCACCTCCCTTTTTGTTATTTTGCCGACAGTTTCATGCACTTTGTTTTTCCAGATCCACCAAGTTCCTTTGATTGACACTACGTTTGACACTATATAAAGTTTGATCGTATTAATAAAAATATACATTTTTGGGAAAATATTCGTCAGTTGATGAAGGCTGTGACATGACTGTGTGTATAGAATCAGTTCTTCTAGTGACTATTTTTTATGACTATAGACATTATATAAAATGTTATGTTAACACTTCTAAGTTGAAGCCTGACACAGAAAAATATTTCGACTCTTACTCATGTTTTTTTGCCTTCAGGATCAGCACTTTAGGCAATTTATTTTTGATGGCGGATTGTCATCTATGTACTTCAATATAATATTATGGAAAACTGTTTCTAGTGATATATTGTTATTTTATACCAATATAATTATTAAAACCTCATCAAATATTTTTTTAGTTTTTTCGCTAATCACAAATATATCTCAAACCATACACTGCAATATGTTTTTAACAGAGTTGGAGTTCACTTGTTACGAGTAATGTATACCCATTAATATTTGCCAGGACAACGCTATAACGAGAAAAACTCACAATGTCAATGATATTGTATTACTATGATTGACTCATTCATCGTTTGATTAAAAAGCAATAGCTAAGAGCACGATACCTTTGACCTGCTATAAAAAGCTATTAGCATCCTCTTTTGATGATAGGGGATCGCCTTTGCATTTATTCAGTGTTATACTTCAATTCGTCTGTGGCGTTTCGTAAATCACCTTTTCCAGAAATTTTAAGTGTCACTAGGACATATAAAACGTAATAACGCATAGAATGTAATAATGTACAATTCCATTTCACCAACAAAACGAAGCCAAGAAATTGATATACGTCCAAAAATATTTAGTACGCAACTCGTAAATATTTTCAAAATGTGAACTAATATTAACCACTCGTATAGATAACATATTCGATACATAATGTTTATGGTATGTTAGCTTATGTATAATAGAAATATCTCCTAATAACCTCAATATGATTAATATACAATGGTCGGCAAAAAATCGATTTATAGAAACTTGTTTAAGATATAAAAGTACAGTACAAGTCGGGCCAAATAGATAAACATTTATAATATAATCATCACCAATACGGACTAAAGTTTAAAGATGTTCTTTCAAATTTTGGAATTCTTTACATAGCTTGGCATACGTGAGATTAATGTCCATAAAGTCATTTAAATTAGCAAGAAATTCGAGTGAATTATCAAAATTTGGATCACGTCTAAAACATTCGCAGTTGCGGGAAATATATCGGTCCATCAAATTTGTATCCGGTGAACATGGTGCATGCGGCAACAAGGTCCCATGTTGATCTTTTAGCTATTGCCGATCCACATACACTATATGTGGTCTAGCATTGCAGTGCTGCAGAATCATCTCCTGGGAACAGTTCTTGCCAAAACTGGTTGACCATATTTTGAAGAAAGGTGAGATATGTCTGCATTGATGTTACCTCCGTTATTAAGCACTCTAATGTAAGTGAGACTGCAAAGTGGCGGGTCATAATAATCAAAACTTTTATAGAGGAAATTGTTCTCCTTGGCATTACTGGTCTATCATCAGCCCGTATATCCTCGTCATTTAATCCTCGTATGATTTTAATGTTTGCTTCTGCTGTACTAGTGCGTGATCGGCCAAAATCTTCCTGACGTTTGAAACCCTCTCGATCTTCTTTTTCGTATAATCCTTCATAATTTGTTGCACACGTCTGACACTAACAACGTTTTCCTCGCCCCATCTACTAAAAGTGTGAGTTTTAGTGCCTTATTGATAGATTATTGATTTAGGTATATATATTTAGATATTTACGAGAATATACATTTATAAAATCAAAGTTATTGGATCAAGTATTGGATCAAATATATATATATATATATGTATAATAATAGTTATAGACATGAATGTGTTAGACACAATACATATATATATACGTATATATAGGTCGGCTTACCCCACCCCAAATTAAAACTTTATAGAGCGGGATGGTGCGATGTTGAGCGGGGTGGTACGATGTGGGGCGGTGTTATATGATAAACAAATTGTGGGTGGGGTGGTGCGATGTGGGGTGGGGTTATATAATGGGGGTGGTAATAGGATAGAGTAGTAGAGGAGGAGCAGCACGAACTCAGTCACGTGACGTGTAGGGGAGGGGGACTGAGTCATGCTCATTCATGCTCAGATGCACTTTGAGTCCGGTGCACTTTGGTACGACTGTTGCGTGGGTGGAGGGGGGTGGTGTAGTCTCGACCAATCACGATCGAGTACGGTTAGAACAGGAAGAGTATATAAGGAATACTTGCGGCTGTTTTAGTCATTCTACTTTGCTTCGCACGCGTGTACGGTCGTATACTCGTCTTTCCTTGGAGCTACTGGACGGTCGTCTCATCTCACTCTCTCTCGGCTATTCGTTTTCTTACCGTTTGGACACCAACACTGCTCT
>JAYRBW010061555.1:0-10307 GCA_036023295.1 Invenusta paracnida | reverse complement strand
ATGACTTCTGATTTGTTACTTGTGATTCATGTATGTTTCTTGTTGTAACACTTATAAACACTTATAGATATTTATGTAACTTAGAGATTACCATTTAATATTTAATTATGTTTATCTTTGTATATTAAATAAGATATAAAAAATAAACCATGAATATCATGTTGTATTACTGGTTATCAAAACACACATAAAAACCAATAAGACCAGAATATATTCTGCAAAAGATTATTAAAAAATTGGGAAACATATTTGCAGAAAACCCTTCTTATTATCATTCATTTCTTTATGTTATTGAATAAAAATCAATTAAATATAATACTTACACCTTTCCCTAGCCTTTTCTTAATGTCATATTTCTTTAGAATGTGGGGTTCTACATCTGAACTCATACTACAACTATTTCATATGATTCTAAAAATCAAGTGTGTTCTGATTGTTTTCCTTAGATACACATTTCAAAACACAACCTTAAAAGTGAACACTTGTTTAATTACTTTGCTTTATATAAACAAAATACGAATTTAAATAATATTGTATGAAAATTCGATTTTTTTATTTATAAGTATTAAAAATTATTAAAATTAATATTATTTTTTATTATTATATCTACAGTGCAAAATTTTATCTAGTTGCACACTTACAAAGTTATTGAATACTTATGATAAATTAGAGGAATTATAATAATGGAATTATTTAAGTATCTATAATGCATGGGAATGCAAAAACCATCCTAACCACGAGGCTCATTCAAATATCTAAGATGCTTATTGAAATACTTTTAAATTAATTAAATTAAAAATAGACTCCTTTAAATATTGTCAAAAACGAGTTTAAATATCAAATGAATTATTTGATAGACATGTTAATTGGCTAAAATGTTTATTCTATTTAATTATCTTCAAGTTGGAAGAGCTACTCGATATTTTGAGGAGCCACACGAGTTAGGGCAGCTTTCCTATTCTGAATTATAATTCGTTCGAGTAGTTGGAGTTAGTAAACGTTTATTTTTTATATTACTTCAAAAAATGTATTTTCTATTATTTATTTAATTTACAATTTATTGTATAGGTACCTATATCAGGGGCGAATTCAACGGGGGACCAGGGGGCCCGCGGTACCCTAAGAGGTACCCTTTTTGAAAGTGATTAGCCCTTTTTAACCCTATCTGAACCGGGAGGGGGGGGGGCTGATTCAGCGCCTCCCTCCGAATTTTGGCTGTCATTATTTAAAAAATTTCAAAACAGCAAACGCTCTCGTGACTTTTCCCAAAATTATGTTTCGCGACTTTTGAGAAATTTTTCGCATCATTTTTACCTCTAGGGGTTCCACAGGAGTCCGTCGGCGGGGACCACCCGATCCATATTTTACTTAAAATATATATTTTCTTATTAAAAACTAATTTTAATAATTTCAGCTAAACATACTACAATAATAAGATGATTTAGTCATTAAAAAAACATATAGTAATATATTACAAAAAGAAAAAAAATCTCGATTTTTATATAATTTTTTCCTTATTGACATGTATTTTATTTAAAAACATGTCATAAAAAATTTTAGAACAAAAAATTTTTTTTTTTTCATGAGAAACTTAAATAACATATTGGTCTATTTACATACAAATTTATAGGACGTTATACCTATGGGAAGTGTGATTTTGAAGGGGGGGCCAAATCAGCCCCCTCCGGTTCTGGGAAGCGAAAAAAAATCCGGTTCAGATAGGGTTAAGTAAAACGATAATTACAGATGTAGATTGATTTTAATCTGTAAATGATGTTTACAAGAGCCACATGCGCATTTCACAGTTTTGTATCAGTCTGAATGTTTGTAATACTTAACCCCCTATTTATAGATAAGATCATCATTGAACTTTTGACAAGTGACTTCATACATTTTTTATATTTCATGGGTTTAGTGGTTCCAATGTCGGCTCACGGGAATGATCCCCCAACCGACATAAATCGAGCCGTTGTGTTCAATCCTATCTGACATAAAATATATGCCGTACTATGTGGATCACGTCGTAGGTGATATAAAATGGTATGTGGGTGAAATAAAAAAAATGTAGATAAATAAATTTGCAATAAAAATTGGTATTTAAAAAATGTGTGGATAAATAACACAAATTTGTGGGTGGAAAAATAATGTAATATGGGTAATTATTTGATAGGCTAGTAAAATAAACTTATTTGTGAGTAATTATGCTATTAGCTAAATCAATTGGTTACATTATGCGTTCACAATTTGTAAATATATATTTTTCGTTTATTGTTACTCTGAAATAATCAGTGTTTTCTATGAAGTAATTGAATACTCCAAGTTTCTGCCCTAATTGAGGTTCAAATTGTCAGGACTTTGATGATATAAACTGCTGCACGGGATGTGGCTAGTCATTTAGAAGTATTGGAATCAATTCAAGTTATATTTCTAATGCATCTGCATCTGAAAGTGAAAGATCTAAATTGCTACAGCAGCTTTAGGTCATAATAGGATACATAATTCCAATGCTGATTCCGTAGTATAAATAGGCATAAATGATCATAAACTTCAATGAACCAAACACCAATTGGAAGTATGAAACATTTATGCATGATATGACGGAAAAAGTTATTAATTTTGCATGTATATGCATTTTATTTTTGTCTAATTCAGTCTTCCTCTAATACATTTTTATGTTATTATGTGTAGTTAAATATTTAAATTAACACATCTAACTTGTCTATTAAAAAAATATTGATTTATAAAAAATTCATGATGTCCTTTCTAATATTGTGTATAATTGTATAAATATATAATTTAATAAATCTTTCACGATTAAAATTAAAGTAAAAACTGAAATTATTAAGAATTCATAGGTACCTTTATAAATGATGAAATTCAATATATATATAATAAGACATCTAAATATAAAAAAATGATATATATTGATATATGTCATACAAAAATAAATAATTAGTATATATGATTTACAAATTCTTGATTCTAAATAATAAAATATGATGTGCATTAGCAAAGGCGACCTAGCTTTTAAAGGGAATTTATGTTCGTTTATAAGTACTATGGAGCTGGGCCAATATTTTTGCATTTAGGCCACTGCAATTAAGTGAAAGATTAATTATCTTTGTGCAGTGAACAAACTTTTCTGGAGGCGATCGGGGAAGAGAAAGTTTTGGAGATTATTGAGTACCATCTATGCAGAAAGTTCGGTAGAAGATATTGTCACCAATGGGGATAAATTTGTGAAAATAACAACTTGAAAGGATTCAGATGTCATATCGGTAAAAAGGCTGCAGGCTATAAGAACTTTGACTAATTTGATTTATTTTGTTGTTGATTTTTCTTTTAGTAATTTGTGTATTTAATTTCTTTTAGTTCTCAATATAAAGCAAAATTGGTTATTTATTTTATAATTTATGGTTATTTGAAGATGTATACGATTGATGTTAAAAACGTCGTGTTAGATTTAAACAATTTTTGTTTAAATCTATAACAAAAATATGTATTTTAAAAATGTGTTTGTTTTTATTGTAACATCTTATTTATATATAGTTTTACAGATAACTTTCCAGTTTAAGTTAAAAACCGTTATCATTTAAATATATCATTTAGAATATGATTGATTAAATTAATGGTTAAGTAATATATTCGAATGTTACGTCATTAGTGAACTATTTTCATTTACTACTTAAATTATTACTACTAAATACCGATATCAAAGTCTGTTTGAATTTTCACTTGTGCGTTAAATATAGTCAATTAATTAGAACTATTACTATGTAGTTTGTATGGTACACATACATTTCTTTGAGTTACCAAATTTTATATCAATTTCTTCAATGGCTGTACCTACTATACGTATAATCAATATCATTTTAACGTTTTGCTTTTGAGAAGCTCGTTTCTTGGCTTTCACTTTTGCGACGCTGTCGTTTTTGTTTTGATTAATAATACTACGAAGAAATATCTTTTCATTGAAAATAACCCCATATAAAAAAATTCTTGAAACTTTAAATTAAACTTAGGTGTGTATTTTGTTCCTTGGTGCCTGGCGATTACACTGAAACCACGAAGGAGCTTTTTAAAACATTTTAGTCTGATTTATTAACGGTCAAATAAAGACCTATTCTCCTTAGTATTAATAACTATAATGCTGCTAGCATCTCTCAATCTAATCACTAACGCTTTTGTTCTTGGCCTGACGATGCTACTGCATCGAATAATTTACGTAAACGTTAATAAACACTACATTTTAACGACATCTATTTCTTACGTGTAGAATCCAGTTGAACCATCAGAGTAAGTATATGTGTTGGTATCTAAATTGAATTTTAGACCAATCCAAGCAGAATCATTGAATTTAGCCGTAATTATATTTTTCAGACAATCCTACAGGAAAATTACAAAAATGGAAATAAATAAATATATTTGCATGTATTATATTATATTATATTTAATACATATATGTATATATGCAAAATAAACGTATATTCGCAAAACGTATTCATTTGTAAACATAGATAAACAGAAATTTAGTCATACGTTATTTTTTGGCGTAAATAAAATATTCGAAAATAAATTGAAACAAGAAATTACACCAAATACTTAAGACTAGACATTTATTAAAAGCATTTAATAAATTACGTATATTACTAATTTCTTGACTAGCTTCATTTAAATTTATAACACCACAAGTATTAAATCTATGCCAATTATGAACACGCTTAAAGCATATTGAGCTTAAAAAATGTTTAAATTTAAACTACAATATTATTTGCTTACAGGAATTTATTAGAAATATAAAAATTCAGGGCATTTTATAAAACTATCTTGCACTATAGAGTGTTTTAGTGAAATATTTGAAAAACAGATGCAAAATGTCGTGAATTCAGAAGTCCTGTATTAATTTATATGTTACATTTCGTGTATAGATATAATAATATTTTCCATGTCCAAAATGTCTCTCAATATATCTTTTAGGTGTTCTATGTGATATAATTTCTTTTTGAAGTATTACTAATTTTATTAAATGTATGAATAAGATGGTCAAAATTAATATTTGATGAAAGTCATTTCAGAAATAGAATAAACAGGAAAAAATAATAATACAAAAAAGTTATAAGCTTTTTTGAGTTATTATTGACAAACATTTTACTTTGCATTTTTGGCTTTCACAATATGTAGTAAAAAATGCTCACTGTATAATTTGTTATAATTTTTATTATGTTTCAAACATTACATTTGCAATTTATTATTACTTACAAATTCTTCTATGTTATGTAATGAAACCAAATGTCGACCGTTCTGTGAACAATAATTTTCTGCTTCTTTCCAAGTTTTTGGAGTGTTGATATATTCAATTTCTCTGTTTACCATGCATCTTTCCACTACAATGAGAAATTATAGATATTAACACAAAATAAAAATATACAATAACACTTTCAACTTTATCTAATAACGTTTCACAAGCATGTATAATATGACATATTTGTAATTTAAGATGTGTCCGTTTGGTATTCATGTAATTACGTAAGTTAATATTCAAAAATATAAGTACACATTTTTTTAGCAGAAAAATATAATTTTTTGTTTTACCTCTAAGAAGTAATTTCTTTGTATTACATATTTAGCTTATATTTTTTAGTCAGTATAACTTTTATTTGATTAATTATACTCGTAAAATCGCATTTTGATACTTTCAATACTTATAAATTAACATAATACAAAAAATGAGAATGCACAGTTTGTTACTTTTATATGTAGAATAAACGAAGAATTAAATTGAATTGTAAATGCGCCGTTAAACTAATTGTTAAAGTAAATTTACTAAGTATCATTAAAATGCAAATCACTAATTCTGTATAATTAAAATAAATTATAGTAACGCATTATAGCACCAGAGTATAAATATAACCTTATCAAAAGAAACTTTTGAACATATATGTTTACGCTAAATTTTGTACTAAAAGTAAATGCAAGGAATGATATAAAGAAAAATTAGACAACATTTTTATTATATCACATATATTTATATATAGTTACTAATATGTATCACGTAAATTATGATGATCTCTCGATTTTAAAGCTATCAATAAAATAATATATGTATACAGAATGAAGTGAGATAGATAATGTGAAATATTTACTGTATTAATTTAACTTAACTGAAAATTCAGATTTTTTATAATATTAAAATGTAATATGTTAATCTGTAATCTGTATGTGTTCAGCTGGAACACAGCATTTTTTGGAGCAAGTTGTAGGAAAGCTAGTAGACGCTCTTCCATGCTTGTAATGTAATTCTGTATATGGAGCCAGACTTAAACAATGTGGAGTGGGGTGTGTTCATGGCTTGTGATTACAATTGATTGATCTTGCAATCTTAGTTGATAAACTTGGCCATACTCAGAACCTCTTATAATGTATTTAGCGGCATTGCTGACATTGGAAAAGATGTAAAGAATCCTTTCAACTGAAGATAATGCAACTCCAAACTTCATACGTTTTGTTGGCATGCTTCCGAACCTACTGTCAGAAGGGGATTGTGAGGTGCTTTGTAGACATAGCGTTCTCCTTCAACCAATCTATGTCATATAGTTTGTAACCATGCCTCTCATTTTATATTTTCCATGTGGCTTTCGCAAGTAATGTCAATGATTAAACCAGTTTTGCAATTATTGTAGCAGGCCAAGAGCTTTTAGTATCCCAAAACTTTCTGCCAATTGCTTCAATGAGAGTCCCAATCGCGAATCACTGTTTTTATTAAAAAAAACCGCATGCTGAATAACAAAAATGATTATAAATTTTAACAATTGTACAGAGCATGTATTAGTAGTGACTCACTCACATTTTGTTTGCATACATCAATTTTAAGAAGACACATGATACAACTTCTGTTCGAGTTATGCAGTAAGAGCTTATAAAACAAACTGATACTATACTTTCAATATATTATACCTCTATCTTTTGACTCTTTCACCTTATTCATCAGTATATTGCAATATTATACTGCGAGTTGCGAACGATACATCAATGCTAATATTCTTGGAACAATATTTATGAAACAATATAAATAAACAGTTAATACGTTTTGTATAATGCAAATCAAAAATTGGAAAGTATAAATATTTCTAAAATATTAGCTTGTAGGTTACGTTTGAGGAGAAGAGTAGCAATTTATTGCTGAATTTAATATATATATATGTAAAAGAAAAAATTAGATAGATTTTACATTCAGTATTGTGTTATTTTATTAATTTACGATATGTTGAGAAGGATCAAGTTAGTGGTACACTTATGAAGTCTTCTCCATCATGATTTATGCGTCAAGTAATTGTGCAGTCTTTGTCCAGTCTATTGTGTCAAGCCCATTTCCATCACATTAATGTAAAATTGTTAGCAATATTATGCTTTGTCTTTTGTTTAATATATTTCGGTAATATTTCATTCTGATAACGTTTTTAACAGACTATTCTTGCTGCATGTAGGGTAATATTATCATGAAACATATAATTGCATTAGATATACACATTCTTGGGATTTTTATAGTTCTATTCAAATTATCTTCATGTAAAAACTTTCAAAGTGTAACCCAGTCGTGTTTGGAATTTTTAAGTGTAGCTCCTCGTCTGTCTAAGGATGTCGGCAAATCCTGGCTAGTTTGAAATCTGTAACCGAATGTGTGAAAACGCGATATCCACTTGTTTAAACTTTTACATTGAAAATACATATATGCAAAATAATTAGATGTAAACAAAATAACAAGATCTAATGTACACGTTCGACTTGACAAAGTACGCTTTATGAATTCAAGGCATACGGAATAGCTTAGTAAGGAGCTTGTATCAAACATACAGTTTAACACAATTAAAAATAGTATTATTCAATTGTGACATTCAAATGTCAAGGAATGTTTACATTAGGCATTCCTAAAGTATAAACATTATATATAGAAAATAACAAATGTGATCAAATGTAATTTCGGTATTTCAACTGCTGTATAATTTATATTTTCATATAGAAAGGCCTATAGTATCTATATATATTTATGTATGCTACATTATGACATAATCAAAGTTCTTCGAAACATCACTTACATGAGGCACATATGAATGGTAATTTACTGAACCCTACACAAGGGAATTGACGAAGCATTCCGGAATCAGATAAGATAACGCAGCGCTCAGCATCATCAGTCATATTTCTGTAGAATTCACTTGGTTCTCCTGGCGCCCATGGTCTGTTGATAATACGTATACGAAATAACTTATTATCTGAATGTTGCCTATCTTTAATGGTGTATTTGAAACTTAGACATATTTTGATGCTTCTATAACACAATTCTTATAAAATGTAGTTTAATGATCTTCCAAATTAAATATAATAGTATTACATTTGGAAATTTTAATATTTAACATAATAGTTTTGACTTATGACAATAAATCTGTTGATTAATGAGTGTATTGATACTGATGATATGAGACACATATTTAATATATTGTGATAACAAAATTGATGGAAACCGCTGCAAGCAAAATTTTTTTAACATACGTAATTTTAGTTGAATGTAAAAATATCAAGAATTTATGTCTTTTGTGAAACTTCTGTTCGAGTCATTTTACTCAAAAGAAAATTTGTTCAAATATAAGCTAATAAAGTGTACAAATTAAGTTTATTTTAATTTATATGCTTCTAAATAAAAGGAAAGCAGAGGAGATGTATTTCTGATGTGTGTTTTCAATGACCGGCTTTATACGCAAATTAATGTATATTATATGTTTATAACATAGATAATAAATAATTATATAGCTATCTATTTTTCTCATCGACAATACGAAAAATCCTTTTGAATAAATTAAAAGTAAGGAAATAAATGTGATAAGCAGTTAACATCAAAGATCATGATGGTTTGTAAATTGAACAAATTGCTGCAACATATTCATAACTTTTATTTTTGTTATCCGTCGGAAAATCATGTGCGTAGTAATAGTTAAACCTATTGTTCAATATTTATGAAATAAAAAACAAAAGGATCAACGTTCAAACAATTAGAAATGTAACTCTCACTTGAAGTCAAAAGAAGATCCATCAGTCCAGGAGAACTTCTTGGGATGACCAATGTTTGTGAGGCCAGTCCAAATGCCTTTAGTTGATTCCATCTTTAGTTCGGCTTTCACACATTCCTGAATATATTTACATATGTAAACTACCTTAATTTTTGTTTACCAAACTTGTTTAAAATATATCCCAGATTGAATTCCAATGTAATTTTATTATACATATCTAGAGTATCCATATACTTTGATAGTGTATAACTAATTTCTTTTTGTGGTTATTAAAATGGAACTAAAACTATTTATCATAAGACATTTTATCATAGCAGTAATAGTTTAATACTTTATTATGGCATAAACGTCACTGAAAAGATGTAAGTTTATTACCTACTCAAATGACAAATGTGATCGGTTTAACAGTGGTGTCAATAGAGATATATACAAAGTTATAAGTGCACATGAAAATTATTGTTTGAATAAAAACATTACATTTTTATGGATCAAATTTTGTATAGTACATGCTTCCTTAAAATGAATTTTACACTCACCAATTCAACTTGATTTCGAATGGAAATCAGATGACGATCATAAAATCCGCAGTAGTGTTCGGCTTCTGACCAACTCATTTTTAAGTTTATAAAGATCATATTTCTGTTTTCTTTGCAGTCAGATTCTATATAACATAAGAAGATTAGATCAGAAAAAAATCGTATTAGTATAAATTCTGACATATTAGCAAAATGTAAAATACAAATATTTATATTAAATATATTTTATTTGGAAATCATTCAGTTAATATTTAAAGTGAAACAATTTATATTTTCTGAATTATAAATGTTAGGGTACATCATGAAATAAAATGTTTAACTGAAACATAATTATGTATCACATAAAAACGACTAGTTTGCTTTTTTTTTTTAAATTGATTACACGCCGAAAAAATATGTTACCTGTTACGTTAAAATATACACCATTTTAGATCTTCATGTCTATAGTAATCTTTATTATGTAGATTTACCAATCGATATATTTGGTAGATATAATATATCGTAACACAGCTGTTTTTCAGCATATTTTGAAATCTAAAATAAATATTTTTATGCAATGTGTCTTGATAATTTAATCAGAATAGATAACTGAAATATACCTATTAATGATAATATTAAACACAAGGTGAATAGCGAAATCGCTTTTGCCGGGATATAATATTACATCTTAATTAATTAGTCGTCATTGGCTTCAACTAATCAATTGAAG
>JAYRBW010061554.1:0-10307 GCA_036023295.1 Invenusta paracnida | reverse complement strand
TGTAATATTTGAATATATGTTTGAATGTAAATGTCATGGTAATTTGAATGTGATAAAATATTATCATAATAAAATATTATCATAATAAAATATACACTTTCGAATAATAAACCTGCTATTTGGCTTGTTCATAGAATAAAAATATATTTCTAAGAGGCCTTGATAATGTACTGTAATAGGGTGCTTTGGCCTCCACTACAGTACTGACAGTAATATAACTAGTGTCTTCTATTTGACAGAACAGCTGTCCAGACTTTGCAACCTTTAAATCGGTCCTTGGGCTAAGATTTTTTCCCACGAGATACCTGACCACTTATCAAGCAGGCCAGCGATGGGTTGCTTGTCCCGATTTTAAAGAGAGTACTTTATAGTAACCCTGTTCATTAAATAACCTTAACAAGTGAAACAGCTGGGATTTGAACCTGGGGCTACCGGTTCAAAACCAACCGCATTACCCATTCGGCTATTGGCTGCTCTTTGTTCTTCTTGTTGAAGAGGGCAGCCTGCCGCTCTCACTAAAGCGCCTGATCCGCCAGTAAAACCATTTCCTTCGTATTGGAATTTAGATAAGAAAGAGACGACCTACATGTACCAAGAATTTTCATTTTTGCTGATTTAATTCTCGGACAGTCTTAAAGACAATGAACGAGAGTGTGGGGAAATATAGCGGAAATGTGGACAATACGGGCTTTCTGTTGGGACTAGAGAGCCCGTCATGCTAGCATGATTGCTTCTTTTTGCAACCAAGTCAGAAAGGGGAGGGCGTGCGTATCCGAACAGGTTGATGTTGTGGGTAATTGTTTTCGAGCAATCTTTCAGCCAGTGCTCCATGGTGTGGAGTATCGCTGGGCAATGGGCGAGTGTGGGCCTTTTTTCCGGATCTAACAGATTCTGGTAAGCTCTCAGAATCGTGGAATGGCCACTACGAAGTGTTGCAAGAATTGCAATTGAGTGCTGTTTTGTAACGAGTGAGATCGACTTCTTTGTGTTGTGTGGTGTACATAGCACTGACACTTGGGTGTTCTGTGTCAGTGACCAGGTATACATTGTACGGTGATCCTGTTTTTGAGGCTCTTGGGTTCTCAGGTTATATGGCTGACTTAAGGTGAACTGTTGGCTAAGGCGTTTAGGAGGGTTTGTCTATCAGAGCAGATGAGGAAATTCTCTCCTCTGTTGAAATTTTCTTTGATAGCCTTGATTTTAAGATTCATCGCTGTAATTTCTTCTTTAAATGAGTTGGTAATTTTGCTTCCTCTAGCTGTAAGAGTTTTGGTGATTGTTAGGTGTTCTCCGGGATTGCCACTGCACCTCCGTGGCCAAGCCGTCTGTGTATAGATGGTAATGCTATTGGTTATAGCTTCTGTCTTCTCAGTACTTTGAGAAAGGCATCCTATAATAGAAATGAATATAAAAATCGATGGACAAAATAGAAAATATGAACCGATTGTATCAGTAGTACAGCGAGAAACATGGCCAACAGAGATGACCAATTTGGTCTATCCAAAAATGTAATTATTTATACATGCATTTTTGCATGTATGTTTGCTCATTTCGCAATTGACATTTTCCATTACCTACATTATTATTGTATCATATTTATTAATTAATGTATGAACAAAACAAAACAATATAATATAATTAATATATGACAAAAATTAAGATTTCAGTTTCTAGTATATTAATTTTACTTATAGTATATTTAATTTTGTAGTTTTTATTTATAGGACCTTTTAAATACAACTAAATGCATTTAGACTACTCCTTTAATATGACTTTTTAATTTTACAACTTTTTTAATTCGACAAATTTATACACATTTAATTCTTTCATTTTATGACTTTTCTATAAGACTGCTTTACAATTTCTTAAATACAACTAAATTCTTTACAATTTATTCATTAATACGACTTTTAACACTTAACGCAAAAATATTAGTTACCTTTCAATGAATAAATATGAAAGGAGACTACATGCACCAACTTGATTCTGTTAAAAATGGCTAGGGTGTCAAATGAATGGCAGAATGTGAATGATAGATATCACATCATAATCTATTTCTAGTGTTACCTAGATACGTATTACTATTTTATGCAAACGCAATTTGACAATATTTCTTAAATTATATTATATTTTGAAATTGAATCAGTTTAATAATCCTTTAAACTTTAGCACCGTTCTTTTAATTAATCTAAGTATTTTATAACATATTTTATCTTGGTATTATACAAGCTTTAATTATGATTTATCTCTTATTGTTGACATAAAACTTGGTATATCGTGTGTTGTTGTTTGAATAGTAGAGAAAATAGCAAGCATGCGATAAATTAAATTAATTTTAAACAAGTTCTAAATAAGTTCACAAATGATTTCATAAAAGTTATGAGAGCAGATATTTAAAAAAAATTAAAAATTATATTAATATTAATTTTACTATTTTTTAACTGTTTTTTAATGAATTTATAATATATCCATGTAAGTTTTTATTTATTTCAGTAAAATATATAGCTAAGAATTTGTTTGAATTGTTGTACCTTCAATTTATGATTTCAATTACTCACTACATTTGATCTGATGATCTTACCTTATGTGTGATAACATTTTCGTTTCAGATAAGTTGTAAATTTCCTAGTGCATATTTCAATTATGTTTTCATACCCAGTTCACGAACATATTGACTGGCTATTGTATAGCATGACAGCGATAATAAATCCTCCTCATTATTATTAAAAAAACAGATAGTATCAAATATACCTATTAAACAGAAAATGTGTTTGTTAGGATCGACATCACAAAAATCTACTATCTAGAAACAAATGATTCTTATAGTTACTATTTGGTTCAAAAAAAGGATGTACATATATATATTTGTCAACATACGTCATTAGTCTAGTAAAGAATAGAAAAATGAAAATGATATCGTGCTGGTTTCCGGTAATTTCATAGTATAGGTACACACTAGTAAATATTCTTAACGTTTTATTATGTTGTAAGCAGATATTTGATTTAGAGTACAATAGTGTGTTAAAATTTCAATTCAGTTTGCTATTTTATTGAATATATCTCTAAAGAAAACTGGTTTCTAATTAACAAATAACATAATATAATAACAAGTGCTGAAAAAATAACTGAAAACCCCGCGTAATTTAAAAAATCTATTTTAAAATCAATAAGTATTTTGAATTGCTACACAACGAAGCTGTAAAGAAAAACACAAGAAATACCACAGAGTAATTATAAAATTACTCTATGAGAAATACTTATTTTCATAATTCTCAGTTAGTATTGTTCAAAGCATAGAGTAATACTCTATGTGTACTCTATGGTTCAAAGATAAGTATGTATAAGAATTGTATACAGACAATTGCTTATGAAATATTCTGTATTTATAACGCAGAACATAGAAATTAAAGAAATTAAGATTGTATAAAGAATTTATTAAAGTACATATTGGACATTGTACGCAGATTTCTCTTAAGACACAGACCCTTTTTTAGATGTCTGTTTATATCTTATTGCGATTTTGTGATATAAAATTTTAACTGATTATGAGATAAATATATATATATTTTTAAAACAACCATTGTAGATGACAAAAGAAACCAGTATTACATAATATACAAAGCAAAAAGGGCAAACTATCTCCTTCATTTTCAATCCGTTCTTATTAATGATCCCTTGTAAAGTAAACTATTGTCTGATTGACTTAATCAATATCACGCTTTCCAAGGAATGCTCGCCGTTTGCCAAGAAAAGCACGACGTTTTTCCATCTCCCGTTTCCCCAGAAATGCTCGTCGTTTTCCAAGAAAGGCTCGGCGTTTTCCAAGAAAAGCTCTCCGTTTTGTAAGTTCTCGTTTTCCCAAAAAGGCTCGCCTTTTTCCAAGAAAAGCACGCCGCTTTGTAAGTTCTCGTTTTCCCAAAAAGGCTCGCCTTTTTCCAAGAAAAGCACGCCGTTTTTCAATTTCCCTTTTCCCCAGAAATGCCCGTCGTTTTCCCAGGAATGCCCGACGTTTTCCTAGAAAAGCCCTACGCTTCTCTATCGATTGTTCTTCATCGTTTCGTTTCCCAAGAAAAGCGCGTCGCTTTTCCATTTCCCTTTTCCCCAGGAAAGCTCGTCGTTTCCCAAGGAATGCCCGTCGTTTCCCAAGGAATGCCCGTCGTTTCTCCATTGAACGCTTGCCCAAAAACGCGCGTCTTTTGTCGAAGTCTAATTCTGAACAGGGTAATACATCGTAATATAAATAAAAATCCCCTTTATTATTATTTGGTTCATAAAGTAACATAGAAATATTCACTAATAAGATAAAATTAATAAATAAATAAATAAAGTGTAAAATGAAAGAATATTAAAGATATTAATTGAATGGTGGTTTATTAAAGTATAGATTGCTATGTATACAAGTAGAGTAAAAAATTGGACTTTATGTTGATATTTTTAAGGTAAAATTCTTTTATAAAATCGGCCTTTGATTGGCCTTTCGAAAGTTAGACGATGCAGTAGCTTATCAAATCAAGAACATGAGCGTCAGCAATTAGCTTGAGAGATGCTAATAGCTCTAGAAATTAATGCTTTAAAGAGAGTAGACTTAACTTTGATCGTTAATAAAGGTTAAAATGCATTAAAAAGTTCAGTTTGGTATCAACATATTCGTCAAGCTCTTGTTATTAGTTTCTAGAAAGTTTCTAGATACTTTCTTGAAAGGAGTCAATTTCGATGAAGAAGTCTTTCTCCTTCTTATTATTAATATTATCAAGGCAAAAACGACAGAGTCGCAAAAATAAAAGCGGAGAAACGAGCAAACATTTGAATAATGGTGATAATACATACGACATCCATCGAAGAAATTGATATAAGAATGGGGCTAAAATTATTACAATGAATGCTCTTAAAAATGCATAGGTAGATCAATAAGTGACATGTATATGTCTAAATTAGAAATTTCATAAAAAATACCGAAAACAAATTATGAAAAATTCTGTGTTATGAAATAAATTGTATTATTTTTCTAATTTTATATTAATCAGCTTATTATGTATAGCTAATGTAATAGCTAACTATGTATATATTTATGAGTTTATATCTATGAGTTATATTTATTTCTTCTAATGTATCATTTCATTGCTAAGAATTTTTCAAAACATATGTTCTCGTATTTTTATAAAATTTTCAGTTTGAATATACATAATATAATACTTATTGATTTATAATATATGCATTTTTAAAATCACGCATTGTACATATATATCAATCTTGCCGTCTTTTTATATCATTTTATTCTACATACCATCTTATGTACGCTTATGAAAATTTTTTTAAACTTTAAAGTTTCGAGAAGCTCGTTTTTTGGCTTTCATTTTGGCATTTGTTTTTATTTTGGTTAAACTAATCAATTATTCTAAAAAATCGTTTGTATTTGAACAGTATAGCAATAATATAAACCCAATCATTGAAGTAAGAGTAAAATAATATAATTTGTTATTTATTGTGTTTAGTGATTGCTTTGGGTCTAATCTCTAATGCATTAATTTTCTAAAATACATACATTTTTAAAAGCCCCATTATGATGCGAAGACAGTTCTCAGAAATAATGATTGTTTACAACTTATTATGTCAAAAATTCTAATGTAATAAACATCGTCTGTCTATTTCTATTATTATTATATTACCTTTAAAGGTAATGTCAGGTAAATTTTGAAATAATTTCTGTCATTTACGACATTTTAATTCGTTCAAGCAAAAGTAAAATTAATTTGTATAAAAGCCATGTACAAGAATTGCAAGATTACAGTTATGATACGATTACTTAATATTGCAATGACTACTATAAAAGCACATATAAACATAATTTTCCGTTATTTTGAAACATAGTTGATATTCATTTAGACTTACCTATTTCATTGTTTTTATGAACTCTTTATGCATTCTATTATTATTCAGTAAATATATTGCTTAAAAGTGTAATTTAGGTTTCTTTAATATAAGAGAGATATATACAGTAAATAAAGAGAAACACAAGATACATATATGAAAATTTCATTTTTCATTTAATTCTGAGAACGTCACTTTGTAAAAGTGATCACAAAATTCAACTTTACGATTCTACACTAACACATTGTATGTTGACTATATTGCTTGCTATTTTCTATTTTTTAAATAGTTTTTAAAATTTTTACCAAATAATAATATTAATATTGTCACATGTTTACAAATATTTTACAAAAAAAATACAAAGGCTCTTCTACCGTCTATTTCATCATCATTGGTATCTTCATCTTCATCAAGACCTTCGGCGCAGCATTCCTCATAAGATTGTACAGTCTGGAGACTAAAACGTAATTTTAAAAAGCAACAAAATACAAATAAATAATGTGTTAAAAGCACAAGGTCATAAAACTGTCTAAGTCATATTATCTAGGATTATTACAAGTTATATTATATTTATTCATGTTATCTTAAAATGTTTTTACTTAATAGAAAATATTCCTTTAAATACATATCTTTTTATAAACCATTCTATGTAATATATTAAATGTGTTAATACCGTTATATATTGTGTAGTACATAGTACTTCTATTTTAAAAGCAGGATATATATTACATTTAATAAAAATAGAATTCTCCATCTTTTTCTTAATTGGTAAACACCAAAGAATCTAGAGCGAGCGACAAGAACCCTCACTCTGTGGTAAAAGCTTAAAAAACCGGCAAATTTGTTTTGACGGAAATTGAAGTTAGTCCACCATGATTATCTATTAACATGGTGCTGTGTGCCGCCTTTAAATAATAAAAATGTTGAATTATGTTAACAAACTTACAGGTAAGACATATTTTGTTAAAATTTATTTTGCTTCACATGTTTTTCTTCTAAACATGCAAAAAATATGTTATTTCTTTTTATATTAAGATATTAGTTAGTATTTGAATAGATAATGAGTATATGAAAACTATGTCAAAATTTATAGTTTTTTATGGATAAGTATTATTTACAGCTATTTATTTCATATAAGCTCCTATCCATTCAATTGAAAACTACTGCCAACTTCTACATAGTTAGCAATACCTATGTAAATTTATTGTCAACTATTTATTAGGGTGAGGGTTCTTGTCGCTCGCTCTAGATTCTTTTATATACACTCAACAAGGGTAACACGTACATATGTCTCTTTACAAATATTTCTATTCTCAACAATTTACTGACTGACTATGGGGTGGAATGAGAAAACCATCTTAACTTTTAGAAGTGTTTCGCAATGGTTGGAGGAGCTCCTAACTTAGTTAGGACGATTTTCACATTCAATCCGATGACTCCAACTCACCTGCATTGATCGTGATTTGAACACTCTTCTGATTGCGTAAAGACTGTTTCAATACAGATACATAGAAGAACGACTCCAAGAACTAGTGATAAGTTCAGGCTGACCATGATGCGGCTGGTGTTTGTCAATCTGAAAATGTGCGATAAGGTAAATTTATAACTCTAACAAGTGGTAGTTGCTAAAATTATACAAAGTATTAGTATTTACAATAAGCCAAACTCTATTTTAATAGATTAAATAGGTAGGTAACTAAAAATATATATATTAGATTGTAAAAGCCTATTATTTCTGTTGTGTATCCCCATCTCTCCATTAACTTATGTGTAAGGCAATGAAAACACTGATATAATTGTTAGGAAACGTTTATTATCTATATATAATAATTATCAATACTTATAATTTGCATATTAGCTATAAGGCTTTAATCTTTTTAACGAATTTACCTCAATATTTGGTTAATATTTATATGACAATTTCATACGAATCAAAAAATATTTTGAATCGCCTCTGCCGTGGTCAAAAAACAATCCACCTAACGCTCACTATTTAATCTATAATCCTTGGAGATTTCGAATTTCAAATTATATTCAAAAACATAATAAACCAAAAACCTCACCCCACATTCTTCATTATCATTATCAAGAAATAATTCCCCCATTTCATAAAAAAATAATCAATTCACTTCACCATAGCTCAATACCAACAAATCAATCAATTCTCTGAAACAAATATCTCCAGATCATTTGGACGAACTTTCAGACGAACAGTACATCAATACAATTTTCCACATAATATCAAACACCAATAAACGTATGAAATTGTCATGTATATGGGAACATAATCAATACTCTTACATAATCTTATTTAGTCAATACACCAATAGACATTCACTCTATTGCGTTGTTCTGTCTAGCTGTTTAGCTTGCCTCTAAGGGTAGAATGCGAAAATCGTCCTAACTAAGTTAGGAGTTCCTTAAGTCTTAAGGAGCTTCTCCAACCATTGAAAAACACTGCTAAAAGTTATGGAGCTCCATAACTTAGGACGGTTTTCGCATTCCACCCTAAATACTAACTACATAACATGCACCCAATAATTACTGGTGATAACCACCACGTTCTGCTCAATACAATACACGTTCTATGATTGCTACTTTCTGTTACTTACTTTCTGTTCTGAACTAAAATACTAAAAAATACAACAATTTCTTTCTTCATAATATTTTAATAAGCCAACTATGTTTCAATTTCTATATTTTACGATCGTTTTACTCAATAACCTCCAACTTGGGAAACTCCGACAATAATTTAAAGTATAAGTTGAACTATATGGGAAAATTCTTATATATCCGCCAAATTTTAAAGAATTTTAACTTTTAATATTTGTGTAAAGCCAATTGCCATAAATGACATTAATAATTTTATCGCTCAATATTTTATACTAACATATATTTAAAAGGCACCTGACTCCAGCTAGATATTGTGATATTATAAGAATGTGTATTTGAAATCGTTTTTTGCATCACTCTGTTTATGCATATTATGTAGATATAGATACAAATTCACATGAAACATATCTCATATTCTAATTGAATAACGTCTTGGCAAGTAACAATGGAATCCTTAACTTCGTTTCTTTAATCTTATTCTATAGATAAGTAATGGATTTATCTTTTCACCAAATAACCACAAAGACATAGCACATATTCATATAGTATTATGCCTAGTGTACCTTTAGTAATTAGTTTATTAGTTCTCAACCCTTTTCACAAAAAAGAACAGTAAAAAGTCTTCATTCAACATGATCAAACAAATTTAATTTCAACTGTTCTCAGGAGATGAAACACTAAACTTATATGCAGGTAAGGGGACAGAGAAGACCCATGTAGTACGCACATATATCATGTATATCCTTTTATTTTCCGTGCTCGTGTTGTTTCATTTAAAAAATTGTAAGAATACATTCTTCCTTTCAATTCAATAAATAAATATTATATAGTTATGTATGGTTTGGGTATAATATTTCATTCTTTTTCCTATTAGTTAACTATCTTTGAAGTAAAAATATAAGCTAAATATTTTAATAATGTCATTTAAAAGTGCTTATCTTTTCAAGCTTAGTAAATAGTAATATAACATTACTGGACATTATAAATGTATTTTTTGATAAATTGTTTTAAATTAACACCTCAAATATTATATTTTGTCTTAATTTTCTTATTCTACATAATATGAAAAAATTGAATGAAAATGTTAACTATCTGCAATTGGGGAATACATATGCAGTGAAGTAAAACAAGATTTGAATAGTTATAACTTTTATGTTGTAACTTTAAAGCTTATGATTTGTAAATATAAATGTGAATGCAGTTTGAAATTGTATTTAGACAAATTTGACGCAGAAGGGAGCCGAATCTGTTATTAGGTTTCTGAGTTATGTGATTTGAGCAGCATGAAATATATGAATTTTATATTATAAAATAAATGTTGAACATACGGAAATCTTCAATATTACTTACAAAAATGAATAATACTAATACTAACAACTAAAAAATTTCTGTAAATATCGGACTACACAAACACTTCAAAATTCAGAATTTGTTAATCATGATAAGGAGCTGTTGACTTCGGTGTATATTTTTAGAAGTGACAGAATCCAACTAACTTCTCAACTAAAACGTGGTGGTGGTATCTGTATCTGGGCACACCACTCCTGTCCAGCTAAACAATACTACGCAACTTACACACCGGAACTCATCGACGCTACGTGGCTAATTTTCATAAACCTTAAAATTATTTTCCTCTGTATATACATTCCCCCCGACCGATTCATTTTACTCTTTCATTCCCAGTGCCACTGCACGTTTCCACAATACACCATTATATACCTAATCCATGAGCTACTCTGTAATCATTTGCCCTTCACTTTTTACTTTAAGACATTTGTTTTCTATCTACTTAATCTGACGTATAACTTTGTATTACTGCACGTTTC
>JAYRBW010061553.1:0-30672 GCA_036023295.1 Invenusta paracnida | reverse complement strand
ACCCTTTCGGGTCGCAAACAAGCGACTTAGCACAGCTGCCAGCCAGGGAGCGGTAGATAATATGTTTGGTCCGAACCAGGATTCGGACCCACACACACAGACTGCCATTAATTGACAGTCCAACGCTCTAACCACTGGGCCATCCGCTCCATCCGCTTGTTTTAAATGGAGTTAACAATATTAATGTTTGATAAGTAAATTTTATATAATATTATGTACGAGTATTTGATATTTGTTTGCAATATATTTGACATAGTTGCTTTAATTTTCTACAAAATTAAATAACTTATCATCTATTCTATAGTTCTTAATACTTAATTCTTAAAGAATTTTCGATGAAATTGTCTCATAAAAGTGGCAAGGATTAGCTTGAGTGAAATACTTATCTAAAGTAAAACAAATAATTAAAAATAATGCAATTTATAAATATAATCGAATAAAATATTAAATTAATAACCTTTAATTTATTAGTAAGGATACAATAATAATCCTTTTCAATTTAGTGAAACAAAAATATTTCGTCAACATTTCATTCAAGTATAATTATATATATATAATTAATCTGTAATATGTATAATTTGTGATATTATATACTAGTGAAGTTTCAATGCAATGTTATTTACATTAATTAAATATTATACTTTGATCTGACGGATAACAATTTTGCTTTCATTCACAATAAGTTCAATATCTTTATAAATATCTTTCACTATAGTATTATCCAATGTTACTTTTTATTCCAATAAAGTTGCCACTTCCCAAAACTTTACAAATACGTATATTTCCTCAAATAACATACCTTAACATTCCTCAAATAACATCTGTTGAACACATTTACGTATAACAAAAGAGGTTAATAGTAAAGATCAACATTAAGTGTTAACATACACTGGTAATGTTTAAGTATTATGGTATCAAGACAACATTTATTGATCAAAAGGAACAACTTTCAATATTTGCAATATATTGTATGTTACTTAAGAACATTATTTAAGTTGTCTCAGATATTATAAGCAAACAAAATGTTATATAATATTAATATAGTTAATGTATATTTGCAATCGGTTATGTATATATTTGGAATGTTATTATTATGACTCAATAAATATGAAAAGCTATCCGATGACATCGCCCACAAATTTAATTTATACCAATATGATGGGATGCTTTCGTGTATGAGAACTCTATAGGAATAATGTTGGCAAGTTTCCGGTCAGTAATATTTAATATTGTTGACAATAGAAAAGCAACTTTATTCGACTTTGCTGATTGGTTCGGTTTGGAAAAAACTCTCTCAGAATCGTATTAACTGTCGGATAAGATACTTTCAGTATCCTGTTGCGTTGCCGGTATCGTAAGAAAGAATTTTTAGTGAATTCTCTATTTGTTGACTACACAATTTTGGATTTTGGATCACCAGTGCATCTTTGGTTTATTTCATGATTCACAATATCCAAGCGAGTGATTTGGAGATTTTATGGTGACTACAAGAATGATGTACGTAAAATTGTGGATAAATAGAAAATGGTTAATGCATTTCACTACAAGTCTATTTACAATGAAAACACGCTTGCTTTAAAAGTTAATATCACTTCACTTCCCTTCTTCCTTTGCTATATATACAATTTTATTTTATTTTTTATCCACCTTCGTTAAACATACGCGTTACCTATCCTAACCATTTTAAAAATAGCATACTATCTATCGACTGCTGATACGTTAAACACACACGTTGGAGAAAATGAAACGCAGCAGTAAAGCGCCTAACAGACGCTGGAAAATGCACAGACTAACTAATCCAATCATTGTACACAATCCAACTAACTCACTTGAACTACAAGACGAAGAGAGGGAGCGAAGGGATCTCCCGGGGGAACCCATCGCTGCTCCCATAAACAGCACCACCAGCAATAAGCGTCGTGGGGAAGTGTGCCCGATGCTAAATCCCGTTCCACCGAATTCGACGGCGGCAGATACCTCTGTTCTTCGTAGTGGAGGAAGCGGGTTGACTATCTCTCGGGGTCTCTTAAAGCGTCGTATTCAGATGGCGATGGGGGCGCGTCATCGGGCACCAATTGCCAACAGTGAGGAGCCCGTTCGAGATAGCGGTTCCTCAGTTTCTGATCATACCGTCCCAGAGGCCTTGCCAGAGCTAAATGTGAATCGAATTGGCCGCCCTTCCGACTCATCCATTGAAGATATCACAGAGGATTTCCATTACAATACAAACTTTATTGAGAACGATCATTTGATTTTGGAACAACCACCCTCTGTAGGTCTATCGGATGTTCCTCTAAACTTTTCAACAATAGAATCACCACAACACCATTTAGATAACAATGGTAATAGTGACACTACTGATTTCGTCCAACTGGATAGTATTATGAGTCTTCCCATGAATGATTCTACCGTGGTTCCTCATAAACCTCCTCTCCCTCCTCATCCACATTCGCCAACAATTAGTTTACCCAGGTGTCCGTCCTCCCCGGAAAGTGACCGTCTGAGCTGTTCCACTTTGCCTCCCATGCCACACTCGGGGCTTCCCAGAACTCCTTCTCCAGTGTCCACTATATCCTCTTCTCTGCCCTCTCCACCCATGGCCAAGAAAATCCATGAAAATTCCAATTCAAGAGCTACAATTGTCGATTTAACTCAGGAAGTCAAAAAGGAGCGCGCGGATTCCGTTTTCAGTAGAGAACGATGGCTACGACGACGTCGTGAGTGCCTCAGCTGTTGCAAGAAATCATTGGCCTTTTTCTTCTCACATGTTGGACTTTGTTGCATGGTGGTTGCCTACACTGTTGCTGGTGGATTTTTATTTCTTGCGCTAGAAAAGGACGCTGAGATTAACCGACTTGGGGAGAAGTCATTCGATATTGAACGGACTAGGGCCTCTTTTTTGGAACTAATCACCACAGAAAGGATGAAACTCCTGACCGAAATGCGGAACCACGCTGTGTCCACTGTCTTCCAACTCGGTGAGCTTTGTGAGGCTCAAGTCACGGATGAAAACGAAAAATTCGAACTTAAAATGCAGATTCTAGTCGATAGAACGTTTATTCATCTTCAGAAAAAAGTGATGTCAATCCACCGGAGACTTACAGAGCAAGTTAGTGAACAGTTAGACCTACTTAATCGAAGTCTCGGTGCTTTACACATGCTTCAATCGAGACTGAATGAACAGAGTAACTCTCTTCGTGATATGGGAAGCCCCAGTGGTAGTCTAATATCGACTTCTCCCGACGCTCTCTACGTCAATCTTACAGGAAGTTTTAATGCAAGTAGCATTCTGAGTAAGGCTTCCAGCAAAGTAGGTCCTTTCGGTTGTAACAGACCCTGTTTCTCAGACACACTGACAGAGGAGCACCTTCGCTTGGCCTCTGCGATTCACAGTAACGCGCGACAAACAATTGCCGACTTGGAGCAATTTGGGGAAAATGCTCTGAGTCAACACAAGGTGAACGAAATATTGGAATCGGAGGTGGAGGAGGTCACACCTAAGACTGAACGACTTGCCAAGAAGCGCGAGGCCTTTCTGGTTCAGATGGCCAAGGCCAATCGCACTATTGAGGAGTGGCAATTTTCAGATGAGCACACCCTGAATAAGACCTTTCGCAATCAGTCGGATAAGTTGATACTCAAAGTGTATAATGCTACGCAGCGTGGCTGGACGCTGAATCTAAGTGACCCTAATGACACCTCTGTGTTGTGGACTTTCGCCGGCTCACTGCTCTATTGTATTACAGTTATTACAACAATTGGTAAGAAAGAAATTTCTTAATTTAATGATATTATGCTCCATTTGTATATTTTATTATTAGCCCTAAAATTCTACTTTTGAAACATATTTGATTTCATAATCAATCCACATACATATATATTTAGTTATTTAAAATACAATGGCAGGATGTATTATAATGCAGATGAAATATATTTTAAATTCACTTTAATAATAAAATATATTTCACCAAAAATATTGTTATAAACATGCTTGTTATATAGTCAAATACGAATTATATGAAACCTTTAAAGAACATTACATATACTCGTAATACCGAAGGTTTTATGTTGTCACTATTTCTGTTTAATTATAAATGATGAAATTTTAATGTTCATAGAAATTTAATTACGAGTAGAGTTACCAAATTTATTATATACTTAATGGTTAAATATTTGCTTTAGCACAAATGGTTCAAATGACTCTGTCTTCAAAATAGTCTGAAGATAAAAACAGGTCTATGCGTATTATGTATCTATGTAATTGGAAATTAACACGGGGTGTTCGCATTGCTATTATATAAAGGTATGGTTTAATAAACTTTAAAACCTTCCACCAGTATCTTTACCATAAGCGGTTAAAATACTCACTCTCTCACCCCCCCCCCCCCTCCTAAACATTTTTCAATGAGACACAGTTTTCTTTAGAAAAGAAATATGCGTATCAATCAGAGACCCTTGTGAACATATATACGAGTTCAGTAGTATATTTTTGTTCTTAAGTATCCATTTTTGTGTCTACATACATTTATTTGAATAGTAAGTATTATATTCTAATATATACATACATGAAATAGTTCGTGAACTGAATCTTGGCCACATGAAAATTTTGATCTATTAAGTATTATAATAATTGCCAAATTGAAATATCATAACTGAACGCTAAAATATAGGTTATTGGTAATAATCAATATATAAATATATACACCATAGAATCTCACACATCCACATATGTGCAACGAATATAAGGTAAGAGAATCTACGTAAAAATATAAAAATAAGAAATGGTGGCATGAATCGTACTTTCAAAAAGTCCCAATGTGACTGTGACCAACAGATGTACATTAGGTATATTTGACAAAAATCAACTGTTGTGATTATGTATATTATTCCATTGAAATAAAATATATATTCATATATATCCTTATAGATTAATGAATGAGTTAAACGAATAATAATTTTATTATATGAGAAACCGAAATATTGTCACTTCAGCTACTGGAAAATGTATAGTGAAATTAAATAGTTTTTCAAGAAATTAACTAAAAATAATGTGTATAAATATTAATTGATTAACATTTAAATGAAACAACGAAAAAGTTATAAATATATATGTTAATAATAACAACTAATTATAGCATCAAACCGTGTTAATAAAGAGAACTTTTCTGTATATTTTTGTATAATAGCATTTTGAAATTCTAAATGATATTTTTCAATTTTTGAATACAGTTATATTGTGTAGTTGTATGTAGTTATAATTACAATTAATTCTTTTGATATTATGATAAATACTTTTAATAATTTTATAAATTATCCTGCTATCTATCATTGATTTTAAGTGTAATTTTAGCATACAAAAACAATAATTTTCTAATGAATTATTTATGGCCAGGTTCGATTATTTTTATTTCTTAAATATGAATAAATTATTTTAAATATGTACATATGTATCATACTTATTATGTATACATATTACTGTATAAGGTATAAGGTATTACATATATTACAAAATAGGGTTCATAATTATTTATATTTATACAACTAAAACATATATTAAATTGTATTATAGGTACACATTTCAATTTTTTTTTTGAAAATCTATAAATGTAACCAGGATAACATAATATTTAATTTTTATCAAAACATTTGATAAAGACATTTGTTTAGGTATTATTTCTATAAATAACATATAAGTTTACTTGACTGTTTATGTTTGACATATTACTGTTATGGACATCGGTACTGTAAAGTAATGATCGATTTTAAAACTATTTTCAAAGCGTGCAATTTTCAATCAAATATTCTAATCATATGATTAATAAAGCAAGGGAATGTACAACTATATATATTCCATTTATAGATAAACACAATATCAATTAAATATGTTTAAGTTATAAATTATAATCACTATATTTTTAGTAAATATTTGCAATTTTTGTTAATTAAAAGTAGGATTATAAAGTACAAAATCAGTATATATATATACATAATATGCACCTTGGAAACTTTTTCCTCAAACAGGTGTTAATTCAAAAGTTTTAATTTGTTATACTACATATATATTTTAAGGCTTACTCGAATGATCTTATCCAATTTTAGATTTACAGATCATTAGATTAGACATAGCATGCTTAAGGCATATGTCGATTTTAAGTATAAGTCGAACCTCAATTTTAACATAAAAATAATATTTGTTTATGTTACATGTTTAATAAATCTCACTACAAATGTATTAAAACATTGTTTTTAGACAAATAAATATAACCTGCAATTCTATAAAGTCGAAATGTGTAGTGGCTATGCGTCTATAATAAACGCAGCTTGGTTAACTAATATTAAAGACCGTTAAATTTGCGAAATTGATATTTTTATCACTCAATATTACGTTTTTTTATGTGTAAGGTATTAAAGAAATTATGGTATTCAGAACGGGAATACTACGAAGGTACTAAAGTATTTGCATTATACTAATTTTCTACATTTAATATATAAAATAATGCGATTCGGAGAGCTGTTCTACATAGGTAGAATCATTTAATATAATTTCATTACTTAGGCATTTTATACAGTGATAATAAATTGAAGTTGATGTATATGTATATGTATATATATATAGTTTATCTTCTTGTATATATATATGATAACATCGATTATTGATAAATTAAAGTTCGATAATCACACAATTAAGGTCAACGGTATACCTACCTAGTTTATTTCTGCGAACAATTCTTTCATTTAATATTGACTATGCGATTCCTCAATAACTGTCGGGGTATAAATGCGATCGAGTTTTGTGTATACTGCATTATAGTATATACATATATGTACATTTATATTAAATGTACTCAGCCAAAATTATATAAAGAGTACTAAATAGTCCAACGTTATTGTAGAATGGGGATCAGGAGTGATTGTCCGTCTGTAGTTTGTTAAATTGGATTGGGATGGAATAAATAATTACCCATCGTATTGCTCTCAATCCTCGTTCAGTTACGGCAAGCTTTCTCTTCTATACTGTCGGCTGACACCCGAATAAAATTTACCCCACCTCTCCTCCATTAACTGCCGATTGATGGCCACCGCAATGTTGGAAATTGTACCTCCTTTGGACACGTCGGCCACACATATTATGGGTATAAATAGCCCAGTTCTATTTACCAGAATAGCTTTCGGATATAAATATTTAAAACTGGGATAAAAGTATTTCTGTATATTAATATGTTGCTTGTAAACTATGTAGGGTCACTTTCTCCTCATCTCATCTCCTCTTCTAATACACCTATAAATTGATCACATTCCAACCCGATGGAGCCATTATATATGAAGTTTATTAATACAGACATACAATTAAAAAAATTATAAATAACTTTTCATTTACAAATTTATTTAAAATACTCGTAGCTCTTCTCAAATTCGATATATTGATACAATTAATATATTCTACATGTACCTGTATATTTTATATATTAAGTATTCCACTAGTATTACATCAAACTTACATATGAGATATAACATGATAATTCCAAAATTACTTGGGAAAAGATAATAAAATAAAATAAAACCACAATGAGTAAAAAAAATAAAAATAAATTTATTATATTGTAGACAATATAATAATTTTTATTCATTGTGGTTTTATTTTATTTTATTATATGAGATATGCTTTACAATGCTTTGAGATAATTATATAGCGAAAAATAAACAATTAATATTAATAATAAACATAAATTGAATAATGCTCCAAATTGGTAACACATTTGTTCAACACAGCGTAAAATTAATAACAGTACTAATATTAGTGAGGAAAACTTTTTGGAAAATTGGAAATGATATATTTTAAAACGTATAAAACCTTTTTATCTCTTTTAGTTTTCATTTTAATCAATGCTTCTAGGAAAACCCTACTTCCAGTTAAAACAAAAAAAGATCATAGAAAGAAAAGATTAATAGCAAGTATAAATAAAATTACCAAATAGGCGTGTACAACATTTAATAAATTACTTTAAATTCGTTTTAAAACACGTGTCCTGTATTATAGTGGCATATTTTTAGCACTCTCGAATATTAAAGGCATTTGCATATATGTGTCTGAAATAGGTGTCTTATAGTGTAAAGCAATAAATCAAATACTGATCATTTAATTTGAATGCATACATCGTTTTGATGAAATTCACTCAAATAATTAACGTTTTAAAATAATTTCTTTATAAAGAAAGATATTCGTAATAATAAATCAAATAAATATTTTCGGATTTAACTTTATAGCTGATACTAATTAATTGCAATATATTTCACATTTATATGTTAGTTATTTACATGAGGCATGTTTCTTTTTATTACAGTATTTATTTTTCATTAGTTCTGTTTTTTGCATATCTTCTGTATATATAACATAACTTTTATACTGTAAAGAAAGAAGAAATCCTCAATTAAATCTTTACTAACATCTGATTTCTACAACATATAAAAAATAAAACAATTTTCATGGTTCAGATTGGCCATGTTATTACAATATTATTTAAAAACTATTACACTTTTTTCTGATCCGATTATAACATTCAATGTATCTTGGATAATTTAATTAATGATTGCTTTATGGTAATTTGTGTATGTATTTCAGGAAGCCCTATATCTGAAATTTGATTATAAGACAGCATAATTCATATAGTCTTTTTCGGTATACGATTCAATAGATTTCTAGGGAAGCATACAAATCATTATATAATATGTAGTTATAACTTTGTGTACAGGATTTTATTTATTAATAATAATTTTCAAGGAGGATCACACATTTGACAAAGTTGGTTTCATTTCTTTAAAAAACATTTACATTTACAGTTACATTATACTCTTTATTTACTCTTTATTTTATACTTAGTATCACTCTTTATTTGCTATGAACTTATTTATCTCTCTTACAAACTTGTTGGAACTTATATTTATTATTATACTGTATGGAGTAAAAACTACACTTCTGATTAAATAATATTAAAATTAATTACCAGGCCCCACTATGTAATTACATTTAAATGGTACTCAAAATATGTCTTTGTTAATTTGAAACTAATTTTTTTAATCTGTGCCTAAAATATTAATATAGCTAATAACAAATTATAGTTTAAAGAAACTAATGCAGCTTTATTTTTGAAAGAAATGGAAGATTTGTTTTTATGAATGTACATACATAACTATACCTAACTACGAGTATTTACAAAATAGGACAGAAGTAAAAATATAAAAAAATATATATATAGGTAAAAAAATTAACTGCTGCGAAATCTTTCTATAATAATTAGAAGATATCACGAGTTAATTACGAGTACAAATTATTTATTATTATAAATTACGAGTAGATTATCAATATAATATATTTTAAAACTTTGTAAAAATCAATTCGTCAGTTCAAAAGCTTTAGTTTCTATAATTTAATTTTTGTAATTTTCAAAATTTTATAATCGCCATAAACAACTAAATAGTGACCATTTTTTTCATATATTATTCTGTAATCTAACTTGGAACAATGATATGTATATTAATGTAAGTGTTACTCGACAGAAGTATTACAATAATGTATATTTTATAAAGAGCTTAAATGAATGTCTACTACAGAAGACTTGACAAAAACTGATAACATTTCCACAGGGTGATTATTTCAAAATGATTAGTACTAATACTAAATACCATTCGTATTTTAGTATTTAACTGAAAGGAAACAAATAAGACCTTCTAAATGATTAAATTTTCAAAAAATATTTGAATATATAATATTCAAATTTGTTTATTTGTTTATATACTTTAAAAAATATAAGTATATTTGAAGAGTATATTTAAATCGAAAAAATTATATATTATACGCTTAGATTTTTAGTGTAAAGATATTATTGAAAACTTTATATGCATACATGTAGAAGAAAGTAAATCTTATCAATCCTTATACGATCCTTTAAAAGGTCTGTGTTAAATAAGTTGGTTGTATGAAAAAGGGATATAAAAAAAGAAGAACAAAAATACTTTTTTTATAACGCTCGCAAAATAGTGTAAAACATATACTAAACTATTGTATGCATATATTCTGCAGTGTCTTAAGTTTTAATACCTTTATTTATTTTTGAAATACAATTTACTTTTTTTGTAGTTGACATATTTATCTTAACAACAAAGCATTGAAAAGATACTAACAATATTTTCTTCAACAGATTCAGTGACCGAATGCCCACTGAATGTAACCTATGTAGACTGTGTACCTGATACATATGCAGTGTTCTAAAATTTCTCACCTAATATACATACATATAGTAAGAAATTAATAAGTATATTTAATACAAAGTTGGCCATACCATGCTAATTCACATGTTTCTATAAACGTGCATACTTTAGTTTTACGCAGGAATATATGTATGTGTATATAGCAAGTAAGTGGCATATGATACTATAGACGTTATTATATATAATATATATATATATAACACACTTCAAGGCTGGAAAAAGTGAATCAAAATATTTTCTGTGTTAGCTACAATATAGTAGTGTGTACATACTATGCAAATTTATATTATATATGTCTACAATTCGTTGGTACATCCAAATCTGTAGTATATGAATGTAATGATTATCAAATTAATTTTTACGGCAGTGCGATTGAAGTTGTCTTGAATGAATAAATCTTACATATGTAAATATTTTTATAGTGTTTACCACTTGCTTCATATTATGTACATGTATGAAATAGTTATCCTTTTTTTAAATAAAAAATTCTATATGTTTTCTTGCTATACAAGGAAGTGTGCCTTTTTTACCTTTGGCTTTCTTGTAATTGCTTCATCCAACTATACAAAATAATTGTATTTATAACTTATTTGTAGTTTAAGTATTTATATATACGCGAGTGCAAACATTCTAGTTTACTATTTTCTATCACTACTTAATTATTTTTAGAATTCATTTCCTTCAACATGTGCCTATATAATAACCAACACAAAATATTGTTTTCCATGTTATATTATAAAAATGTGTCGTTCTACGATATGAAATGTAATACATATAATGCCAATTTGATTGGTCATACAGGATACTGAATACGCTGCGTTGTATTATTTAACTTGAACTTAACTTGTTTATTTTCTATATATTTTTTTATTATTATAAATTGTTTATTTTACACACGTATTCGAAAGTAACGCCTTATTAAATAATATATTAAATGAAGATTATGCATATCTATATTCAACATTAAAAACATATCATATAAAAAGCCAGGGCTTTGTCTTTCCACAGTTAGTACTCACATAAGAAGAAATTAAACTGACTTGTATTTTTGGATGTTTTATGCATGCTTGTTTGTGACTAGTTTGTTTTACGTAAATTGTTATAGTTTAATGTATTTTAGCTTTTATGAGGAAGGTGAATATTTCTTCCATATGCAGTTTTGAGAGATTTCCTGTCAGCATTATGGGAAAGTTTTATGATAGATCTCCATTCTAAAGGAATTTAATGTCAATAGCAAAGTTGGATCGGGGACGAGTATCAACATGTTCCAGATCTACTGCTATCTTCGTTAGACTGTACCTAAATTTCAGAAATTTTGCATTGCATGAAAACAATATGTTTTCTATATACATATATAATAAAACCTGTCAATAATACATTTTATTTTTTCAAAAATATTATGAACAATGAATAAGTTCTTGTGTTTATATAGCTTTGATAAACGTAGTAAAATAGGCTGTTGGCTTGGGAAACACATGTACCCAGGTAGACCTAGGTTCAAATTTCTCTCGGACCAAAATTAAATATTATTGACGTGTAAGGTAACTGTAACTAGTGGTAAAGCTCAATTATGTATGAAAACGCGACCAAAATACAATATGTAATTTACTATTTTAAAGATTTTGAGATTTTGTTTTTTTAACGAAACAATTAAAATAATATTTTTAACAAATACATAATTATACATTAAGATTATGTTCTACCGATTAAATTTTCAAAATGCTATTGATGATTCGATGTTTATACCTTATTGTTTTCGAACTGGCTTTACATAACTTAACTAAGTATGAATATCTTTATGCTTACATAAATATTTCTAAAGCCGTAAAAGTGACTCTTAATAAATTTATATATTATCATGAAGTATGATGCTACATGTTATTGTTTTACTAACAATATTTAAGGATTAGTTACAAACTTCACAGTTTTTTTTTAATTTTAAAATGTCAGAAAAACAGCTATAGGATATTTATAGACATAATATAAAATGACTAAAATTATTTTCATATTTTGAAATTTAAAAATCCTTTCTGAAAATGTTAGTAAGACTCAATTAAAAAATAGATATATGGATTTATTCAACAATGGCATTTAGATTATATATTTAACTTAATTAGAACGAATAACTTGACTTAGAAGACTTTTATTTTATATTCTGTGTCTTTATCTCATTAAATATGCGTGATTTATGAGTTCATTTATAACTATAAAAAATAAAATAAAATGTTGTACAAATTGCCTACATTATATAATACATACTTGTCTCATAAGCATTTTAAAAATAATGTTTTTTTATAATTTAAAATTATGCATAAAATCATATACGTTGATTTATGGTAATGACTTTTACAGTTACTAATATGGGGAGAGAGAGAGAGAGAATATAAAGTTAATTGACTAGAATTGAAGAAAACGAGATTTTTTAATGATGAATATGTGTGCACAAATTTCATGTCCATTTATGAGTACACACTAAAAATATATAATTTAATGCTGATTAATAAAAGGTTACATTATTTGAAATGATATCAATCTGTAAACTATTTTTTTATAGCAAATATTTATTTTGAGTGATAATGAAACTATAAAGATAATTTGATAATTAAATCGGTCTTGTTATGAGTAGAAGGTTTAATTTACATTTAAATTTTTAAACTTTTATTTTTTTAATTTATAACTTTCAAAATGAAAATAATATTTAGGTTCATTCACATATTATATATAAATAAATATTTTAGAAATATTTTCTAACTTTCTAAGTACAATTAGTTTCCAAAATTTTCCAAAAATGATAATTCTTAAAATTTAATGTAGTCAAAATAAAAGTTTCAACCCCTATGACACTAACAAGCAAATTGCAATTGAAGTTAGGAATGAATAATTGTTTTATTAATTAATTATATCTATTGAATTGTTATATTAAATATGTTATGTGTATTCTGATATTGATATTGATATACAAACATTTATAATTAAATAGCTTGAACAAAAAATAAAATTCTGTAAAAATAAAATAAAGCAAAAGCATTCAGGGAAAACCTTCTTCTCTTATATAATAGTAGGTAGATATAGCATAACATATATTGACATATACATATTGAAACTTTATATTATATAATTAAATACGACAAATTCAGCTATTAGTACAAAATTAAAATTGCAAAATAAATTTGTTTTACATTCATAAACTTAACATATTTAAATAGAAATTTAAAAAAGCCAATTTTTTAATGAGTTGGCGAGTTAAAAAATTTGACTACAAAAATAATAACTATATAATAGAAAAATTGTATTAACTGCCATAAAACTCGGGTTCCCTCCCAGAAATTCCATAACTAAAGGTGCATTAACAGGATTAATGTGGTCTATTAACCTCTTGGTACTTTCCGTATATTTGTATAGATGCACTTAACGCGTATGCTTAAAGTTACAATGTATACGTATTTATACATGTATAGTGTATATCTCAGATTTATATAGTTTTCTAAAACACTTTACTGTATACATATTATATGACACATACACCAACCCTTCTATATAGTAATAAATGCGGTCTATATTTATGTTAAAAATGTGAACTTTTGCGTGAGAAAAGTGTGCTCGCAAGGCACTTAACTTTTTTATATGCGTGAAAATAGGAAAGAAAAAGCATTATAAATAATGTTAACATGTTAAAGTTGATTGGCGTAATACATGATTTATGTGTTTCAGATATAAGAAATAATCAATACTGGATAAAATGCCTGTCAATCTTTTCGAAAATATGTCCCTGTTTTGATAAAACTATTTGGAAACCGAAACTATTGCATATTGCTGTAATTTTTATTGCTAATATTATTTTATTAATAGTTCAATATATGTATGTATAAAGCAATTCACAATTTATTAGGTCAGCAAACATTAAAATATTTACTTTACAGACTGGCCATGTTTACTGGTATTGGTAGAGAATCTTTCTTATAGGTATTATATCAGACACATTCTCGAAATCAGTTTTGAGATTTTCTTGTAAAACTGAAAGGCTCAATGTATGATAATTATTCATAAAAAGAGAACACGATTGAGACGTCGTAATGCACATGCACAGAGAAAGACTGGCACAGTGGGTAATCCGCAGAGTGACACTGTCTCTGCGCTAAACATCTTTCCCTTCGCAACCATCAAGGCAACAACAAGATACAGAACAGGAATTTGTGTTTATCAGGAAATGAATTCCAGTTGGCTATATTGGAGGATCTAATATAATATATATATGTAGAGTACATGAAAGACGAGTCAGTTTCACTGGTAGCAAGAGTAGAATGATAGGAACTTTGGAGTGCGACGGTTTACTGAAGTTTAGTTACCCGACTTATCCAGGTAGTACAATACTCTTTAGTGGACACTATTTCCTGACAAGATCTCCCGGAGCATAGCCTATCTTAGTCTACTAGAGTTAAAGACTTTCAGTTTCCTTCAATCTCCAAGTCTCCGTCTATCCAGCCTCCATGCTGCAGTTTCTTCTATATAGACACTATATTATATATGTATATTAAAAGTAGCGAGAGTAATCCTATCGTGTTTCACCTTTTCTACCAGCCACTTCTGATGACATTTACCTCCTTTAAGAGGTTAAATAGCTGAACGTCTATCTCGATTATCAATCTCAAACTTTTTCTTCTTTACAACTTTCTACTTATACCCTTTATTCCCAGTAAATCGCACCATGTCACTGAGGCGACAATTGGAAGCAAACGTCTTGGTAATTATGTTAAATCAAGCCGTTTACGAATATTACTATCGTATACTATCTACCCTTGCCCTATGATCTCCCATATAGCTCTCAAAATGAGTTTGTGTCAATAGTCCCAAATCACAACTTAAAGTATGTAGACTTTTTGACGTCACTATTTTAGAAATTAGTTAGTCACTTTGTATATTTTGAGCAGTTCTATGTTATAAACTTATTTTTAGTTAATTTATAAATAACAATTTTACTAATTAATCATTTTACAACTATTTTGTAAATTAAAAATTTGGACTCATTATATAGAGGAACAATTTTTAATTAATCAATTTATTCTAAGAAATGTTCTTCTTTTTCCTAAAAACAAATAAGAATATTTTACAGCTGTTAACACTCAAAAGATTTTGTAATCTTTGAAAGTAGTTTTGTTAAAGCTTTATAATAAAAGTCTCCATGATGTTCTTTATTCATATGTATGTAAATTTATATATTTAAAAAAGTTGCAAAAGTATCTGTATATTTATATTGTAAGTTTAAATTTTAAATTATTTATGAAATATTTTATAAAATATATATTATGAATTATAAATGAAAAATATATAAAAAATAAATAAAAAACTAAAATTATAATTATATAAAATATTTTTGCACGGTTTCAAAAATCAATTTGGAATACTATTATGCACATTCAGGGCGGTTCTTGTGAAAAATAAGAATATTCTAATTAAATAAAGCATTATTTATTGCTCAAAAATCTAGTTTATTAAATTTATTGTGATATCTTTAATTGTATATTTGGATGAAGAATTGGAATAACATAATTATTCGTTTATTGCATCTTACAATATCTTAACATATAAAATAATTACATATAAAAATATTGAGTTTATTATTTTTAACAAATTTATTAAATATTTTTTATATAAGTTTATAAATCATCAAATATGAAAATAATTTGATGTTGGAAATCTTAACACAATTATTTATGTAATTTGTATAATTTATGTATAATTTATATACCTATATTATTAAAATTATAAATTTATAAGTATAATTTCAGTATTTTTATAACTATAATATTAATTGTTTTTATGTTGTAAACGCAATATTGTTATTATTGGAATTATTGAAATAAAGTTTGAATTATTTCATCGTTATAGTGTTGATTGGTTTCTTTTGACAAAGCGAACTATTTCATTTCATTTCAAGAAAGTAAAATAAAATAAAATAACTCTAATAAGTTACAAGATACATACAAATAATAAAATGAAATCATTTTTCTTTTCGCTTTGAATTATTTTGAATATTTTGTATATGAAAATATAATAGGTATTCCATAGATTCATAAAACAGTTCATAAGAATTACACTAAACAAATTAAATTAAATTAAAATTCATTTCGTTATACTGTTTTATAAATCTACGCTGCTATGTGTTACTATATGAAAATTGAATTATTTTATTTATATTGATGTGTATTTGTTGTTCATTTATGCATTCTTACATCTGTGCAATAAAGGAATATTTAAGGAATAATTAGTTCAGTGTTACTGAAATATATATTTGCAGTGATTAAAAATATTTCAATCGAATTAAACATATTTTAGTCCTAATTTATTTCAATTAACACTTTTATTTTTGATAAAAACATTCTTCATATCTTCAAACGTGTTTAACGTTTGTTTTACTCTTGAGACTGTTACATTTAAATTATAATTTAAAAATTAAAACTGATATGTAATTTATATTATATTTATATAGCATAATTATATCATAAGAAATTCAAAATGTTTTGACGTTTTAATCAACACGATAAAGTTAGGATTAAAATTAAATAAAAATTATAATTATTGATCCATTAACGTATATGGCAATAAAATAAATGCATAAAATCTAAACAAAAAAATATTGCCGAATAAGTTTAAAGACTGATCTCAAATATAGTTCATGTGTATATGGTATTAAGGTATTTTAATATATGTAAATAGCGTAAATCGTAGCTATCTTCCCAAAGTAATATAATTAATCCAAATTTTAATATTGTAAACAGTTTCACGCTTTATACTAGATGATCCTTGGAGCGATAGCAAGTGTAGTAGTTAAGTAATGATAGTGAAAATCTGGGTGGTTTTGGGGAGTGTGCGGAGAGTAAAGGAAAGGCGAGAGTGTACAAATTGGAAGTAGCGGAGGAAAATTATAATGTTAAATGAAACACTGAATTTCATACTAAAGAAGCAAAGTAGCTAATGAAGCCAGTTTTTTGAAAGTCTGGATGACATATGTCCGATTAGTTTTATACTCCATGCAAATCTTTGGTGTAACTTTATTCTAACCCAAAACACAGTGGCCCTAACACCTCTATGTGATCTATTTAATCTTACTTAGCCGTGAGATGTACATGCCCGATTCTTTTCTTGTGGTGTGTGATTTTTCCAAATGATTTTGCAATGTATATTATGGGCCGGCACGACACTCTATATGTATATAATGTGTATTTATATACATGTATTGCTAAAAATTGGCTTTAACTAGGGTCATTATTGCCATTTGCAATGATAATCCACATATCTAGAAAACACAGACATGAAAGTTTCAAGTTTTTCCGAAGATCGCCGAAGTCTTGCAGTGCGCTCTGAATTTTTTTCCAGCGCTTCGCTAAATCCTCTGCCCCCCCCCTCCCTCCCCGCCCCATTCAATATGTAATAACCAGCTGCGAATTGCCGTTTTGCAGTGGTGTGACTCTGTTGGCTTTGAAAGATTGGCCGGGTTGCTTGGTAGAACGATTTAACTCTCGAGTTTTGACTCGTTTAAATGTCTCGTATACTGTAGTCTCATCGTTTGGCAGACGTGTTTATAACATATCCATATTTTCGTATGTGCATAGATACATTACATGTGTCTCAAACTTTTTTGTCATTTACGTGTGACTATTACTTATATATTGTAATGATGTTGTCAATTGTAGCGATGTTTTACCCGAGTTGTAGACTAAATATTTTAATAAATTGCTTATATTTTCATTGTATGGATGCACGGTTAAATTTTAAAACTGACTAGAGCTAGTAATTAGTCAGTCCTTAAAACTATTTTATTAAATGATACCAGTTTTCTTAATAGTTTGGTTTTTTAATTATGTTTATGTTTATTTTTATTTTTATTTTAAAGTCATATGTAAACACAATCAATAGTATTTTTACGGCTATAAAAATATTTTATTTTAATTATTTATATCTTACCCGACTCTAAAATTTTTATAAAATTTTTATAAAATTTAAAATATAATATTCTATATTTAAACAAAAATGATACAGATATGGTATATATACATTAAGTTATAAATACAGAGCACGCATTTAAAAATTAAATATTGATACATATTTAGTTACTTTAAAATAATATTTACATTAGTTTTACATTAAATTGATTATGAGAATACCTCATTAATCTTTTGTTGATTAATTTAATTTAAAGCGATATTTTTAAATAAATTATGTTTTCATTTCATATAATAAATTTACATAATGGTGTTACATGCCAATAATGATTACATAATGTTTGAAATATTGTTAAAAAGCGTGAAAGGAAAGTAAATGTATTAATATGAGGAAAAAGGATAATTATAGAATTGTGTCGGTGATTATTACTCAGCCAAAAAATATAATGACTAAGATGTCAAAATATAGGTTAACAAATTTTTATAACTCTTGAATTTCACCGATATAATGAAGCCACTTTTGCAAAGTAATATTATGCTGTCGTGAGCACAGAACTCATTCAATAGATTTTATGTAGTAGAAAAAATCTTGAGTTTAGCTTCGAATAAGATTTCATAGAAAGCGCATCTCTGACACACTTGAATAGTTTTAGAACGATGTGGAGGCATTCTTCAAAATGTTACTCTATACAGGCGTATACCTCCGCCCTTTGAATTTGACCTCCATATCTGAGTATGGGTGTTTGATGGTTACCGAAAACTGTTCCCCAGTTGTTACCTGTATTTTAAATGGAGGAAAAGCCAAGAAATTAAGTATAACATGGAATATAGAATAAGCACTGAAATTACTAACATGAGTTTCTTGCAGGATATAATTTTAAGTGAAAAATAAACCATTTACAAATAGTACATCAATAAATATTTGTTTGTTTCTGCCTTTCCTTTTTCTGCCAAAGTATTATGAAGCTTGTTGACATTTTCTTTTGACCAAAATAAATTGAGTTTTATTGTTTTGTAAAGTAACATTAATAAACTAAGCTATTGAAGAGAACCAACTAATATTTTGAAAATAAAGTTTTTCAATATTCTGTTTTATCTTACTTTCCTCTTCTTTTTATTTCAAACAAACTTAGCAATACGTACACAAACTAACGGTCTAGAAACTTATTTTGAAATACGAATTAACTTTCATACGTACAAAGCATAATGGAATAAAAATATTATTAATTTAGAAATAATACTAGCAAATTAGAAAAATTATTTTAAATTAATATAATAAAGTAAAGAATTACGCCTATAATTTGTAAACATACGAGTATTTATTTTTATAGATATCTTACATATGTATAATATTTAATCTTTTATATGTACATGAATAATCAACCATCCCATTCGTTGACTTATTGGTAGAACACTCCCAAAAGAGCTTCCTGAAATGTTAATATTAAACTATTTATTTCTTACAAATTATATTTATATATTCTTAAATAAATTACAGTATATGTACATGTATAGACATGAACAGATGGTTAATAATCAACATATTGGACTTTAACCAAATTCATATGTTGAAACTATTTTCTAATTATATTATTGAGTTGGCATAAAGTTTGCTCAGTGTCTAAAATTCACAAGTAATTTTCTGTTGCTTATCATTACTGTGACTTTTTGTTGTTTACAAAATGAAACTTTTATTTGGTCTGAAAACGAAATTTTATTGTTTATCTTTTCCCCGAGACGTTCTTTAAAACACAGTTTTATTTAGCTGCTAAATTTTAATATTCTCAAGATTATATCCTTTAGTCAAACGCTTTCTGTGTTCGTGTTATCTCAAAGAAAGTTAGACTTTTTCGAATAATTTTATGAAATAATTTTGAAAGATATTATTTTTCAGATATTATTGCGTACTTTACGGATATAAAAAACATTTCTGCAACTTGAACGAAAAATGTTTCATTTAATTATTTTTGTTAAAATTACTTGTCCATTTTATAAGACTTCATTACTCAATTAGTAAATATAGATAGTTTGTATATTTTTAGTGAATTTATATTTCTCCACTTTTGCTAAAATTATGTTTTTCTAAAACAATCCACCAAATTTAAAATAGTGATTTGTATCTATTTTAATTGTATAACTTAATAATTTGATACATATTTGAATATAATATAGCATTTGTGTCAATATAGTTATCAAATAAAATATATATAGCAAGAAAAATTAAATGGGAAAATAGAATTTTATTGTATATAACATTGCAAAAATGTTAAAGACTAAATAAATGTATGTTAATTTAATATTTATTATTTAAACGACTTTAATTTTAATTTTAAGATGTTATCATTGATAATAATAATAGTCTATTATAAACAGTACAAATTGAATACGGAGTAATAATTGAAATTAATAATGGGTAGACAGAAAACATATAGAAAAAGGGAAGTGTTACGAGCACATGGAACTGTTATAGTGAATACTGGTAAATGGAATAAAAGATAGAGTGCGACGGTTATTTTACAGAAAGGAATAAGGATAAGATCATTGGTGGCACTGACTGGAAAAGATAGAGTGAAGTGAATGAGAGAAACAGTAATTTTTATGTAAAGTTTTGTAGAATGATGAAGCCGACATTTATTTAGATCTTCGAAACAGAAGGCTCAACAATTGGAGCTACAAATGTAATGGCCCAAGCAAATAATTCCATGAACTCTATTTTGAAACTTGTCCATTTTTTCTGAAGATTTTGATTCAAACCGATGCCGTGATTATTTAGGTAACATCAGCAGTATATAACCTTGAACAAACGACCTTGTCAACACCGTATAAGCACATTAACTATTCGGCCATTGGCCCCTACGTGAAATCATCTAATCAATTTAAAGCACACCGTTGCCTCGTATTACTTTATTATTTAATAATTAGTAGTATCGGTATTTTAGTCGAGTATATTTTAATTATACTAATTATATACCTACTTGTTTTTAAAGATTTGTGCGTATTAAACATGTTATAAAAGAAATATATGTAAAATTACAGAACGCGATTAAATAACATAATTTGTTAAGCAAACGTTATAGGTACACTAGAAATGTTTATTGTCTATGATAAAGTTATATTATAATTATCAATGCATATTGGCGTATATATTTATTATGTTCAAGTTGTAATAAATTGATGTGATTCCTGTAGCATAATGGTAAAATGAATAAGATATATAGGGAGCCTAAATACTACTAAAATTTTGAAAAATATAAAAATTAATACTAAATAAGCCTTACATTTCGTTGTAAAACAACCAATTCATAGGTAAGACAAATTTAGAGTGAGAAAAATTACATTTACAATTAAGATACTTTCAGAGGTGATGGTGAGTACTTCTTCGGTATCTATGGGATAAATATTTTATGACATAACTAGATAGTTGAATACACATATATATATCTAATTTTAGACTCAATATGCCATATTCAACAACTATGTAATAAAGGATAGTATAATTTATATATACACATTTTATACAGGAAAATATAATAATCATTTATTATTTAATTCGTACATATTGTCAGACTGAATCGTTTAACAATTATAAATAATGAAAAATTCAATTTTGCACACACATTTAACTATTTTCTTTTGTATATATTTCATGAACATGCAAGTTTTAACGAAGTATATGCATGAATTTTTATAAGATTTTTGTTTTATTTACTTTTTACGCGGGTTGTACTTCTTATTATTTTATCACAACTTTTGAGGAAAACGAAAATAACTAAATATAATAAATGTAATCATTGTGCACAATAAAAATTTAATGATAGATCAGGTATATTACATAATATCACAAAATGTTTAAGTTTGACTGTAATAATTTTTATTTAATCGATATTAATAAATATTCCTCCCTTTAACGGATTACTGATTGTTTCAAATTATCCAATGGTTAGATGCAGTAACAACTACTTCATATTTGAAATAACTTTAATCGTAAAAAATAATCAATATTTAAAAATTAGCCTTCTACAATTATTTAACCTTCATTGTGTGTTCGGATGTGAACTTGGCAGTTGACAAAGTGCGCCCTTATTTTGGTTATGGACTGTTCAGATTTATAAACAGTTTCGGATTCAGTTATGGACCGTTCAAATTAATAAACGGTCATTTCCAATGAAAAAATCGGAAACATCAGCCTATAGCGTAATCGTGTTACTAACGTTGTTCGTAAATTAGGGTTCTTTTTATGACCCGATGCCGTACATATTCTAAGCATCTTCCGTCATGGATTATGTCCTAGATATTAGTAGATTATCAGATTTCATGTGAAATATCCTTTTTCACTTTTAAGTAGAATATTGCTCAATTAGGTGGTCTGACAGAATTTTTTCAAATGACCTCACCTGGCACTGTTCCGGGTTTTCAACATTTGTATAAAAGCGTATAGTTGCTGGTGTAAACTTCCGATGCCTAAGTCTTTCTTGAAAGGTTTTCCCAATTTTTTTAAATATTCAATAGAAGTATTTTTTTAAAGGATGAACGACAATAAATTGAATTCTATTTAAATAACAATGCTCTGCTCCACTATGCACGCCAAAATATGAACCATTAAAAAAAAATAGTCTGACGAAGGTGTTTTGGAGTTTTTATTTCCCATTCTTCCAATATGTATAAAAGATTTTTTAATTTAAATCTAAATTTCTGCTTTCTTTAGTTTTAAGTCACACTGATTGAAATAGATATCTTCATTACAGCATCTCATGCAAATTGAATTGGTTTAAAATTTGGATCCATAAAAAACTAAAATTGTGTTCCAAAATAGCCAAATCAGACTGCACTCCAGAAAGTATTGAAACAAGAGATCCTTGTAGATACATTAACCGCCAACTTCGCTAACTTCAAAAAGAGACTAACTTTATAACGTCCACTAAACATAATGTTTTGTGTAGGATTGAACAAATAATTCGAATTATTCCTCAGATAAAATAAACTTTTTGGGAAAGTGCGAAACTATAACATTAACAATGTTTTATATATGTATACTTTAGAAAAAATGTCATTGGATTTTATGTTTTATGCTTTAGAATATGAAGAATTAGATTTAATATTATATATTAATTATTAATGAATTAGTTTGGACCTTTGATAACTAGTTAATTTTATAAAAAATATCCCTGTGCAGCTCGAAAGAAAATTTACCCTTAAATCTTTATGTACTACATACATACGACATTAAATTCATTAAAACGTTACATAGAATAGAACGCATACATTTCAAAGAATTATATCTTTGTAAGTAAGCAACTGATAAATTTAAAACTTCGTAGTCGCCTAAAGACCAGTATGAGTCATGGGAACCAAAGATTCTAGAACGAGTGACAAAAACCCATACTCTATGCTAAAAGCTTTAAAAAACGGCAATTATTTTGGGATCAATTGAAGTTAGTCCGCCATTTTTATGTATTAACATGCCATTAAATAATAAAGATGTTTAATTATGGTAACAAACATACAGGTAAGACATATTTTGTTAACATTTATATTTTGCTTGTAAGACATGTTAAACAATCTTTAATCTTTAGCTATTATGCTATTTAGTATTTGAATTGTTAATGAATATAAACTATGTACAAAATTATAGTTTTTTATGAATAAGTATATTTATAACTATTTTTTAATATAAGTTCGTGCTATCCTTTCAATTGAAAACTACTGCCAACTTCGACCGAGTTATGGTAATATGTAAATTTTATAATTTTATCGTCAACTATTTTTTAGAGTGAGGATCTTGTCGCTCGCTCTAGATTCTTTTATCGAAACAGTTATTGGCGTTGTATCCTATCCTCATTAGTAGAGGCATTAGTAGAGGTGTCATTTAAGTGGTCATTATTAAAATAATACTAATATTTCCAAAAATCAGCAATATTTGAAATGAATGACTTCGCTGATAATGGAAATATAGGTAACAAAATATTGCAGCTGACCCGATAGTCCACGATGGCCTCTATAGGCAATACTATAGTTTATGGGTTACCGGTTGCTTAGTTACTGAGATACATTGGCAAATCCAAAGGGGGGGGGGGGGTTGGGAGGTCGCAACCCCCCTGGGAGATTAAGAAAAAAATTGTTTATGGTTTTTGAAAATCTAATGAAACAAAAAATTTAAATGCATTTTAGACATTAACAGCTAACATTTTCCGGTACTACGCGCCGATTTAGAGGCTATGCTTAAAGCGTAGCCATAACGCCCCTTTGATGTTGTATTCTTTCTAATCCAAGCCCCCCGTAGTAGAAAAGCTGGATCCGCCTCTGAGATATAGCTCTAAGATTTACTAATAGAAAATTATTAAATAATATTGTTTTTTACACTAACAAAGACATTTTTATTCGTAACTACTGAAATAATTTGTCAAAAAAGTTTAAACATTGTATTTTATGTTTTTTGAATACTCTTTCGTATTTATGTTATTCAGTTCAATTATTATATTATATTTTCCCATAATGCTAATTGTGAAAATACAGATTATTCCACAAATATTTTTTTGTAAATATTTATATTTTTAGATTATTTAATTGGATTATGTAACTGTTATATATGTTTCAATTATTCTACTCATAGTTTAAGAACCTAATGAGATGAAAAGTAATGAAATTATAAAATATATAACTATTTCTCCACATAATTGGCTATTTAAAAAATTTGAACACATTAACTTCAAATATTATAAAATAAACTAATTTGATGTTTTATTTAAGAAGATAATGATTCTACATATATATAACTTTTATATTGATAACAAAATTTATTATACACAAAGAAATGCTTATTCTTGCTCTATCATATGATCTATTGATGAAGTAATGCAGACTAATGAATATACCTACAGATGATTTTTTTAGACACGAAATTGTAGTTACCAATGACCTTTATAAGAATTGAAAAAAATGTAGTATACTGTCTAAGTAGACTAAAATTTTTACTACGCATAATGCTACGAAGAAGTGACGTTATGATATATTGTAGAAATCATACAGCATTTATTGAAATGATTAATTATCAATTTTACCTTCCTACTAATATTTCAATATTCTAAATATATTTTCTATATATAAGAACGTATATATTTTTACTATTCTTACTAATTTATTACTATATTCTAAATATAGTTTTACCACTGTAAAGAACATAATGGTAATTTATTATTAGCACAAACATACTAAGCTAGTATCAGAGATATTACTCAAAATTGAAATGTTATTATTTTTTCATTTTTCTAATATAATATTTTAAAGAACACTATTTATCTACATATAGCAGTGACAATTTATATATTCCAGTAATATTCCTAGATTGCAAACGTTTTTCTTTTAGAAGAAATGAAAAGTGTCTTAAATTAAATATCTGATGTTTTATAACTCTATGATTTTTAAAATATGACGATTGTAAATGTAATATAAATAACTTGAATATAAGATATAGAGAACTAAAATGCAACTAAAATTTAGAAAAAAATTAAAATTAATACAAAATAAGGCTTATATTTTGTTGTAAAACGACCTATTCATAGGCGAGACAAATTTTTACCATCAAGATACTTTCAGAGCTGATGGTGAGTACAAATCAATTAACAAAATACACTCGGTGTGATACATAACGTACTAAGGCGATAATACATAGATGTGTAGATACAACTCAGCTGGAAACAGGCAAGTCGTGAAGAACAGTAAAGATTTGTGTAATAAAATTATAATATATTGTACAATATATATATTGTCTATATTTTAGTATGTCTTTTTTGTCTTTATCTTTCTCTGTGTATTGTAGCACTTAAACGATTATAATCTTTCTAAAAGTTCATCTCACCTCAGCATTTAATTTTATTACACAAATATTTACGTAATACTGTTCTTTGCGACTTGCCAGTTCCCAGCTGAGCTGTATCTACATATCTATGTATTATCGCCTTAGTACGATATTTATCACCCCGTGAATAGTTTGTTTATTGATACCGACTATATTTACCTATTTTTGAAAAATGTAATTCCTATTTAACTAAACTCGTATATATATATATATATAAATTATGATCATGCAATTAGTGTACATTTAAAACAATTTTAATTACAAGAAATTTCAATCAAAAACATTAATTGAGTACAATGTGCGTATTAACTGTAACATTAACTGCAATTTTGAATAATTGTATGTCCAATCGTATATTCATAACTGCGTAATTATTGGCTTCAATATTTGGTTTCTTATGCATTGTGCGCATTAACTGTAACGCCACTGTAATTATTTATAATTGTATGCCCAGTTTTATATTCAGAACTACGTATATTGGCTTCAACATTTGGTTTCTTACCACTTATAGCGTTTGCCATTTGTTGTTGCATTTCTACCCACAGTTATCACCCAGTAGCTCAGTTGGTAGAGCGTTGGTCCTGGGTTCTAATCCCGCCCAGGGCAACTTACTCACCCCTGGCTAGCAGCTGTGCTAGTCGACTGTTTAGCAGGCTTGACCTGTTCAGTTCGTTGTGATTTGTGCGTCTGTCACTTAGAAAAATATAGCTTATAAAAAACAGTCAACATACCTACTCGTTTAATGACTGAAGGTTTCTGAGCCCTGTGAGTTGAAAAATATTCAAAGAATCAACTTTTGCTCTTTTTCGCTGTCGTATGATGTGACGACGCAAACCATGATTCGTCTTTCGACCTTGTGTGTTTCCAGTGATACACAATTGTCTCATCATGGAACTAATTTTATTAAAGCCTAGATTTTGGTTCTTATACCACAGTTTAGATTTTGAAGCATCAATTTCTGCCAGATAAAAATTTGATTCTGGCAATTTTTGGCAGTTAGGTCTGTGTTCTTCGAAGATCTTGTAGGCTTCAACAGGACAGATACCAGCTGGATCAATGTCCTCTTTTCCACACGAGCAAAATATTTTCTTTTTTTTGGAAATTTTCGACATTCATTTGAAGTTTCCTGACGTGTTTTGGTTATTCTCTCGCTGAATCGCAAATATTCATTGCCTGAATCATTAAATTTCGATTGGAGATCATCCCATTTAAGTTGAGCATGCTCTTGCTGACCCCATGTACACAAGAATCGCGAATTGTTAATAAAAACCAAAGCTTGAAGCTGTCAGGCAAATTCTATTCCAATAAGATTTTCGTCTTTCGGCTTTTGTAAGTCCTTTGTAGTAATTTCCTCAGATTTATTAGGTCGATTTCCTTTACCTAGAGCCTTCAGTAGGTACCTTTTGCTTAATTTTCAAGGTTTGATGAATTTCGGAACAAATAGAATCTTTCATGACATCTGCTCGATAATTGCATTCAATTAAGTATTTTTTTTATGGAATGAAGCCACGATGACAGAATGTCTAGTTCGTAATCTTCTCCATTTGGTTTATTGGAATCCGTAAAATAAAGACACAAAAATTTTGACAATGCGGTGGCTCAATATTTTCAATAGGGCTTTCAATTTGTTTCACCTTTGCTAAATAATCTCGGAATTTATCAACGTCCACTTTGGTTTTCTTTTTAATATTATAGTTTTGGTTGTCTTTGTTGAATTGTATTATTTTTTCTTGGGATGATGACATTTTATCTATTAGCTCGTATATGATATTACATTTAAACACGCGTATTAAGTGTTTTTCAATTACAGTTGAAATGGATATAAATACCAAAATCTATTTCATTAGCTGTCAAAATTTCAATCTATTAATTCCAAATTTCAAATTAGTATACCATTTATATCATAGATATAAATTTTAATGATTAACCATTGAATATGATAGCCGTATCCTATAATTATAGATAGTCTATGGAATACGGTTTATATTTTGTCTATGCATGATGCAAATATAGACTATCTATGGGATAAATACCTATATTATAAATTAGCCATACAAAAGGTATTAAAATTCTTTCTTGATATCAGTTTTTCTACATTATAATAGTGCACAATCCATTTTTCAATTGCAATATTATATTTCCTTTCTTTTCGAGTCTACTCTTTCAAATGTATTATTATTGCGTAATTAAAAAAGGAATTGTAAGTTTTTGGATATATTTCTTTATAAGAAATAATTTTATATGAAATGCTATTTCCTTTTACATAGAAAATGTTTTGTAAAACATTATCAAATTAAATAATTATTTTACATATTGGGTTCAACGAATTCTAATTTGAATTTTATTTCTGCTGTATATTCTATGTAATATACATGTGATTTAATTTTATTACTTTGCTTTACTGGCTTTACGTTATATTTGAGGATTTCTATATACTATCTATGATATGGTGGAAAGGTTTTATTTTATGTCATGTTGCCTTTTTATTATAATTTGGTATAGGTACATAATCTTAGATTATGACCGATTTTATTTTGTATATTTTATATCTTATGGAAGAGTTATAAAATCGTCCTACATTTACAAAGCATAATATTTCACTAATTTCCCAACATTGAAAGATCCGTCTTAAAAAGTTACAAATAATTCAATAAATAGATTTATATTAAAAAAAAATACATATGCATTATATATATACACATTAAAGAGTGTTTGTGTATTATTTAAGGAAATATTTGAAAAGAAATATTGTATATTGCTACATTTCAGGAATATTGATCAGTATATGTATTATTTTAGGCATTTTATTTACAACAACATAATTTATTGAATTTTCTCCAAAAGCAAGCAATTAGGTAAAGTATGTATAATATATTTAAAAGAAAAGAATACTAAAGTTAATACAAGAAAAATAACCAGCTTCTCTAAATGAATGTTTATATTCAACACATGTTTACATCTCTTTATAAGATACATAGTAAGCTGAACAACTGTAAACGAAAGAAATCACTGCTATGTGACAGATATAAACATGCTAATTTAACCCTAAAGACTTTCAGAAATATACCTTGATCACCCAAAGTGACAAAAACGACAATAAACGTGTAAACTTGATGATTGTGAGGAGCAAACGGTTGATTGAAACAAAACACAAAGTTAGATTGAAGATTGACGTGCAGAGAATCTGTTGAACCACTTCAAAAACAAACTGTGACCTTCATTGACCAACGCATTAATTTGAGCTTTACTGATTAGCTAGGCTATATATGAAATATCTGCAAAGCACTATTGGCAAATGGAAGGTTCTTGCTAGATTTGGATAAAGTTGTCAAGACGTACATTATGACTAATATTCTTTTTGTATGTATGTTAAAGGTACAAATTAACCAATTTGTAGAAATATTTAAAATTTATATAGATGTTCCCTTAAAGTACTTTTTGTATGATGTCGTATATTGGCAATATGGAAGAAGTTCACCAATGGCTTGTATTCATAATAAATATATACATATGTATATAGTGTATATTTTATGTTTTCTTGGGAGTTTGAAACATTAATAGGAAAACTATAAAACGAATTGATATTTCTTAAAACTGTTTTTTATTAATTTAATATTTACATGCATTACACATTTTTATTGACGTATTAATCTAGAAAATACAAAGTAATTTAGGTCATAAATTAAAAACACATCAAAGCGGTTTAATTTAAATATAAAAAAATTTCAAATTCAAATTGATGTTTTGTATTATGTGTCAATCTCTACATAAAAATTAAATTCTTTTGAATGTGTAAAAAAGTTTTCTTCTTATTAGTCATTTTACGTATTACCTTCTATCCAACTTAAAAGTAGCCTCATAAGTTGGAATTTATCAACAGAATGAAAATAGCATTTCATATATTATTCGATGACTAAAACGACATTTTGTAAATTGAATATAGTATAATTGCTTTTTTATTACCTTTAAAATGATTATCTCAATAAATACTTTAATTTAATCTGAAAAATAAAAAAGCAATTTTTATTTTTTTTGCTATCAATAAAGCTCCAAGACTTATGATCATTTAACAACTCCGTTTAATCTCTGAAAAATTATAATCGCAAAAATAAGTATATTATAAACAAACATCAATTTATTTAAATAAAACTATCCATGATATCGTGAAATCATCAGAAAGGTATTATTTGTATACTTTTGAAATATTGACAAATAGATATTAAATATACGTACAATAGTATTTACTGTGTTGATATATGTCAAACCTGAATACCTACATCGGATATATAATGATGTAGATAAAAAATTGCCAAATGAAAATCAATACTTATTTAGGGATAGTTAACGTATTTTTGAGTACCTTCTATACGACGCTCTTGTAGATTTTTTTAACTGTTTAAAAAGCGTACTGTATCTAGAAACCTACACATCGCAGGGTTCAGCTTCCGAATTCCAATTCTATGATTTCCATCGATTCTTCGCGAGGTTGTTATGCTTTTTTTCCTCCTTCATTTTTAGAGTTGGCCTCTCTTCCATCATTTTGTGTTGTGCGCGCACGCCGGCGTTCCTATCTAGTCATGGGGGGGGGGGGGGAGGGCGCAAAAATTTGAA
>JAYRBW010061552.1:0-10307 GCA_036023295.1 Invenusta paracnida | reverse complement strand
AAGGGGTACAAGCGCATTACCGACATATGTTTCCAAGCATAGGTCACAGTATACATAGAGGCTATAGATTCCTCTCCAAAGATTTGGTGCATACTCGGCAACTTTGTCCTCTACAAGTTTAGCATTAGTAAAGCCGAGTACACTGAGAACTGCAGTATCCATCTTAACTGTACTTTTATCATCAGACATGCAAAATTTCACCCTATTACTTGATGCAACAAATTAAAATCGATGTTTAGTCTGATCATTCTTAAGAAGTTTATTGATTTCTTAAATAAGTAGTTCAGATGACTGATAGTATCCATCGGGGATTGTCAGCGGTACTACTTTTATAGGTAAGTCCAAACTTAAATGGACGACGTGCAGATAAGTTTTTACCTAAAATTAGATATAGTTCTCCCTCGTATTCTCCCATCGGTTCTTTTTCGTTTGCTTTTTCTGTAGGCTTGAACAGTGTCATAAAAGGCGGTTCCCTATAGGAAAATGATATTTTTTCAAATACACTAAAGTAGCGTGTAGAAGGTTCATCTCCATCACTCGGTACGAAAAATTGACCACCTTTTGCCTCTGCAGTTATATTCACTGGGTTTGCTACACCTCCAAATCCAAATAGGAAGGCAGTATAGGGATCCAAAATGATAGACTTAAGTGAGTCATTTTTCCTTGAAATACCAAATTTCTGAGAACTATCATCATACCATATAAAAAGTCTTTATGATCGACTACATTTTTGCCTTTTGTAATAATAATCATCCGTCTCCCTGGTGACATGCCTATTGTTTCAACAATACCTTCGGGTTCGATAGTAATATTGTCAGTTTTCTCCGGGTTAGTTTTATGGATATGGATCTGCTCTCCTTTACTAATTGTTTTGATTGAATTGATAAAGAACATCTCAACTAAACCCACTTCCCATTGATCACTTGGAACATCCAAGCTGATATTATTAGCCAGCTGTGTTGTATAGTGAGATGGTGTGTTTGAATGGCTTTCTCTGCCTTCCTCATGTATATAGCTCGGGAGAACAATGTAAAAGCCATCAGTCTCATAATCATGAGTTACTTGACTGGGCGCACGACCAAGTATACGGTGATGGCTGTTATTATAGGAGGTCATTAGTTTAGGAAGCAATTCCAGCCACTTATATGTATCCTGTTTAGTAAAAGCACGCCACATTATAGACTTCAAGGTACGGTTAAATCTTCCGACAATGGCCGCCTTGTATGCAGACTTGACACTAAATAACTCCAACCCATGAGTTTCACTGAAATAATTACGCACTAGTCGGTTTTCAAACGCAAGACCCTGATCAGTCTGTAGCAGCTTGGGTACGTGCCCACCACTTGATGTGAATAACTTTTTAAAGGCAAACACAAGTGTAGATGCCCTCTTATCTTTAAGCGGCACTGCCCAAGCATAGCTAGAGAAGCAATCAATCACTGTCAGCAGGTAGCGATAACCTTTGTTCACCCTTGAGAATGCTTGCATCTCTATCAAGTCTGTTTGCCACTGCATGTCCATTTTCCTCACCATATAGCACCTGTGTAGAAATTTTCGTCTCACTAGTTTGTGAATGGTGTATGCCCACTGACTCTTCAACCAGTTCGTTACTTCCTTCTTTGATAACTTGTTTACTTTTACCAACGCCTCTATACTTCCGTAAGAGCTCGGAATGGATGCGTTGTAGTATAGTGGGTGGAGCACAGCATGTGTTGGTGCATTCGATATCGATTGAGGGGCCATCGGCAATGTCTGTAGGATTCTTAATACAGTAACTAAGTGGATTCATTTCTTCCTTAAGTATGGTATCTAATAAAGTATATATTTATAATGCCTCATAGTTAACTGTAGGTCTTAAAAAATGTCTTGTCCGCTTTGGAACCTATCATCATCATCATAGTCTAATTTTCGTTCAGTCGGAGGCACACTGGTGGATATTTTAATTGCATGTCTGTCCAAAACCTCCTTGAATTGGTGCCATCCAGTCGGTGAGAGAGTTCTGCCCTTCTTAGTAAGGGCTGCATAGTGTATTAAATCAATGATGAAGGCATTTTCAAGTGGGCGGTTACCCAGTATGAATTTTCCTTCAAAGTCCCACGTGACTTTGAAGGACTCCATTTGTCCCTAGTTTTTTAGAATACGTGTAGCTTTAGTCCGTATGTGAAGTGGGAACTTTTCAATACATCCCTGGATTATCGAAAGAGATAGGGCGGCTGTGGAAGCGGGGGAGGGGAGACAGGAGGTGTTGTTTCTTTGTTCACCCGTTTTCTTTCTTCATGCAGAGTATGGGCATAGAGCTTTTGTGTCTGATCAATAGGTAGATTTTGTGTAGCACTCCCCTTCATGGAACGATTAAAATCTGCCTCATTTATTATTATCATACGACGATTAAGCTTCAGCGGTAGGTGACATATGACTGTAACAGCTTTTTCACTCAAAATCCAACACCACTTGATATGGCCCCTGCGAGTGCTGCTTTCCATGCTAAAGCGAGTAAAGAGAGAAGGAGAGGATATACGCTTCCTCTTTGTATACCTCCGATTGTTTTTGTAATGTGAAGCACCCTCTCTTGCTTGGTGTGAACTTGATTTCATTTATGGAGTGTCGGACTGCAACAGGAATCCACAAACCTTCGTAGTTTGTATTTGTGTCTGATAACGTGTTCACGAGTTTGTCTAATAAGTCGGACTCTGTTTGTATTCCCGTCTGCGCTTTTAATATCTTTCAGAATATTCTACGTACAAAACCGCAACAATATTTTTCAACTGACAGTTACTTTCTTGCTGAATTAATTTTGGTCTCTCTTTGTTACTATCATCCGCGCTGACTAGTTTACGGAAAAAATATCCATTCATATCAACACTAGTTTTCATGTTAATAATATACTATAAAGTGTGAAACGGTTTTTGTTTGTAGGCTAGTAGAAGAAATGACTTTGGTAGGACATATATATGCGTTGTGAAAACTCATCCGGTAGGATACATGTACAAACACGTAGCTCCTCCGGGGCATTTTGATGCATATCAAGAAACAGGTAAGAGTGTGGGCTTATGTTCACTGTATCTTTATATGCACCAGTGAGAAAGCACCTGTGATTTGAATACATCTGTCTAGATAGGCATTCAATCTGGCTGGTATCTCTTGGGGATTTGAATATCACCATATACTGACTATTTAGTAAGCGTGTTCGGTTCTTCTTACCCCCACTGTATAGATTTTGAGTAATGGATATTACCAAAGATATTATATAAGCGAGATATTGTATATATTATATTATAATCTTTGGATATTACCGTACAGATCTTATGGTGTACATTTCGAGTAAACAAGCTACTGACTACCTTGGAGTTTTCCGCCTCATACATTAAATCATCTAATACAATCATATCATGGGGTTTCACCATGTCAAAAGAATCAGGCAGTCCCGTATCATATACTCATAGGTCATCAAGTTTAAACTCATACTGACTCCCAGTAAACCAATTAATTGTACGGGGTGAAATATCGAAAAGCACATCTCTATGTTTAATAAATTTCTCCACAAATGTTGCCTTGCCAGCCTGGCTGGGACCTACTATACTAACATAGCGGAACGGTGTTTTAGCTGAGTATCATGCATGATGAGTATCTTAAAACCATGTATGACTGAATTAGTCCTTTATCATGTTTATAGATTATATAACATTTTCACAGCATCTACTTCGTGCTATGTATAATTACGCCAAATTTGCACCTGTATAATATTATACTATATTACGCCGCAACTTATAGTACCTAGAGTATTTTACGCTGCATTTTAAGACTATGTATACAGGGTTTTTTTAAGGAAAATGTTAGAGACCCTGTAGGCAGTTGGAGGGACCCAAAAAATGTCCATCTAAATTTCATAATTAGAGGTATTTGAATTTTTTCTCTGATTCTAGGGACCCGAATGGGGTCCCTAAAACACCTTAAAAAACCCTGATGTATATAACGCCACAATTTTCAAACCGCAATTTATACGCCGCATATTAAGACTATGCTATATAACGCCGCATTTTACGCCACATATTGAGGCTATGCTATATAACGCCGCAATTTATGTCACATATTGAGGCTATGTTATAGAACGCCACGTTTTACGCTGCAATTTATTGTACCCAAGATATTTTACACCGCACTTTGGTAGAAGTGGAAGCGGGCGGAGGCTATGTATATACTTCTCCTTGTAAAAATAAAAATACGTTTGAAAACATTTATGCTTTATTACTAAAATATGACAGAAAAGTAAGGCATGGAAAATTGGGAGGCGGGATCTACAAAGGTATACATAGATAAAATAAAGAGAGAGAGGGGAGGTGGAAAATGAGTCAATACGAGGTCTCTTGGCAGTGGGTTCGAGGATCCGAGGAAGGATGAGGGCTTTCTTGCTGGCTGGTCGCTCAATAGGACCAAGACAGTAGTTCCAATATGGTAGAGACGAGTTGATACCTGTCCATGTCCGCTTGTCCTTAAAGAAAGATAGGCTCTTCTTCTTGTATGTGAGGCTGTGCAGTTGGTGATTGATCAATGTGAGGCTGGGGAGAGTCAGGTAGTAGCAGGGGTCCAGACCATCCTCCTTGAGAGTAAGCATGTGGAAGGCGTCAAATACGTCAGCCAGCTAATGAACGTCAAGTTTTAAGTAAGCCAGCATGTAGTCCTTGAGAGACTTGCACCCTAGAGTCGACCATGAGAGTTAAGCCTGTCCATAGTCCTCCGCGCTGCACTCATTCTGTAATAGGTTGTCAAAGAATGCCTCCCTCGGTGGTAGAGACTGATATCTTAGACGAGCGGGACCGGTGAGGTAGGAGTAGGGGAACACCCTCTTGCGAAGGGCAATCTGATTGAAGCTATCATCATCAGAGAAGAGTAGACGAGTGAGGGATAGTTGCTGGGGCGAAAGATTCCGCACCAGTGAGTAGAGTGATGATATTATGAACTGCAATGAATCCTGAAAGCCAATCTTCATTGTCCGAGAGCGGGGCTGCTCGTTGTCATCGGTAACCTCATTCTCTATTACAAATCTGCATCCATGGCCATGTATCGCTTCTTTGTCTGAGCAATAACCGACACTTCCCATCCTGCAACATGATCAATAGCCTCTGCGCTGAGTATGTGAGAGTCGTAACCCCGGAAATTGTGGAAAAAGACGTGGAAGTTGTTCCTGGGTCTCATCTTGCCATTACATTCCTTAGGCTGCGCCATGATATTCATCTAGAAAGAGAGTGGGAGAAAAATATATTAGAAAGGGAGGATAGAGAGTGAGATTAACTTGTTGTAAAATTGGATGTTACAGATGTAGCAGCGGGTTCGCATGCAGTGCTCCTTAATATCTCCCAACGTCATTACGACTTTCTGATTCCCATGATCCTGATTCCAGTCCAACACATCCTTAGCGAGCTTTGTAAGAGAGAGCATGGCATCATATATACAGTTTTGTTCTGTGAAAACCCTGTACTGACAGGAAATGGCCGGGCCTTCATGTGCGGGTGGGGTACCAAAAGATAAGATATGGTGGCTGCTTTGTGAGTTATTCGCTCCGTCACAGTCTTGAATGGGGGCCTGTTAGTATCCTCTTCGAGAAAAATTTCTATATCTGCATATATGACGTAGGGAAGTCGTTGTATAGTTGTCACTTCTCAAACTTGTGAAAACACTTGTCAGCAGCTGGAACAAGCGTTTCTGTTTGGCCAGTGTAACAATATTTCCGGTGTCTCTCTAAGTATTCTCCTTTCTTAAATGACTGAAGGCAGCGCTCACAGTGCTCCTATCCCCTGTGTTTGGTTTTTATTCTTTCTGCTGTTGAGAAGGCGATTAATGTTGACTACTCCCATGTAGTGGGCTGAGTGATCCTCATCGCGCTGATATCTTAAGACGTTGATCAGTATAGGTTCTCGATAATTCTCTCCATAGACCTCTTGGCGTGGGCAGCCTCAAGCGCGCAACATCCTGACCGGATGCTCCTCGTTGTCCTCCTCCCACTTAAGTAGTTTGATAAAGATATTCGGGTTCAATTTCTCAAAGCGGGGAATGTCACCGGCAGTGATGGGAAAGGTCAGACCGGTGAAGTTGAGCTCGTCTTCCCATTCTTTATAGGCTGTAGGGCGACTATGGTATATTGTGTATTTGATATCATCATAGTGCAGTACCGAGAGAACCGCATATTTGAAACAATCCTCCTTGATCCCATTGATGACATTACATGGGTTGCATGCTTTGGCATTTAGACTAAGCGGCAGCTCCTCCCTTGTCTCTCGGTGATGTTAGGGTATCTAACGATACGCATATCAAATCATTCAACTGATTCAATTACCTAGTTTGAGCCGTTCTAACTAAATTCTTCCATTAGACGCTGGAGTCCCTGTAGTAGTATATAGTCATAAAAGGTAGATTTGTTGACAACTTCGGCTGGGAGAAAAGTTGTTGTCCTGATCGTATGATATCACTTGTATGAAGATCGATCTGGAGGATATGTAGTGACATGACGGGGTGAGCTTTGCATTCAATGCATCCATCGAGTAGTGAAGTGGTTACTTCTTCTATTTGATTTCTAATGGAGGCAAAGAAATCCTGTAGTTGTACTGGAGGATTCATGAGCTCAAATCGAATATATCTGAGTGCACCCCCAAAAGCTGAGGATGCGCAGAATGTACGTTTTCTTTGTGATATTTCTCCATTATACGAGGTATTGTATCTCGCTGACAAGTTATTTTATGTTTATATAGCTCCTCTTTAGTTTCAAAGTCGAGGGAGCACTGCCCACAGGTATACTTGATTGCATATGGGGAAGGTACTCGTGCCAGAGAGGAAGTAAAGTTCAGTAGGTTGTGAGGTTGATCAGATAGGCCGGGTTCAACAGAAGAAGAGGGGATTGATAAATCTAGCGGTTGAAAAGGTACCCGTGCCAGAGAGGAAGTAAAGTTCAGTAGGTTATGGGGTTGATCGGATGGGCCTGATTCAGCAGAAGACGAGAGGATTGATAAATCTAGTGGTTGAAAATAACCACCTAGCAAATCCTCGAGAAATTGTTCCATTTTATGGATATCATTGGGAGTATAAAGTATCATGATAACGTTGAGAGCCACGTAGGAATACGACCGTACACGGGCGAGAGCAGAAATGGAATGGCTATAACAGACGCACGCGTTCGTTTTGTATATCTCAGTGCCCTATCATTGGTTAAAGTCTTACTCGATTCTGATTGGTTGAGAGAGGGTGGGGTGGGGGGTTGTTGCAGAGGTTCTTCTACCCTACTACTTTTGTCTTCAAAAACATTGAAGGTAGCAGACGGAATATCGAGTTTCAAAATAGTAATGAAATACGTGTTCATCTCACAGAGTTCCTCAATAGTCTTTCAGACTACAAAATGAACACACAGTTTTAGAATTTCAAGGATTATTGTCAGGTTGTGATTGATCACAGAAGTGTTTATCCTTAGATTATTTTGTTTTTTACTTGTTATTGATTATATACAATTCATAAAAATATTTATTATAATAACGTTCATAAAGAACGCATTTTTTTCCGGATACCATATTTCGTAACTCTAACACTATAATTAATTTACATTTACACAGATTACCTGACAAAGATATATCCGCTGTAGAAAAATAAAGGTCTCCCGCAGCATAGTTAAAAAAGAAATAAAATTAGTGCACTAATTATATTTCTATTTTAACTATGCTTCGGGATACCTTTATTTTTCTATTGAATCTCCGCCTGGACCAGGCCTGCCACTCCAAGACCCGTCTTCTTTTTAATTCAGTCGAAAAATTGGCCAAGACTAGACAACTGTATAACTTTTAACATTATTTTGATTTTAATTTTATTACAATAAAATTTGCAGCATACACCTGTCATACACTAATTCTATATATCCGTTGTGTTATCCGTAGTAATCAAAGAATTTAATGAACAGGTGTCATATCAGAACAAAACAAAACAAAGCCATGTTCCTAAAATACAAAGTGTTGCCAATTTTTCAACAATTTATATACTTTCGTAATAAAACAAATGACTTAGGATTAATTATCATATTTATTTACTTAAATAGTATTCAACGCTTTAAGTTTCACAAAATATCAACCGCGGACAACGTAATAATAGAAAGCATAATAGAAAGTAATAATAGAAAGTATAACATAAATTCAATGTATTAAAACAATTGCGTTGTCCTCGATATCAACAGCATGCAAGGCAATATACACTATTTTATAACACATAATTATGACCTATATTTTACAACATCACATTTTATTATTTGGATTGATTTAACGTATGTCAGAACAACTGTTTTAATAAAATACATAGACACTGACTATAATATATTATTAATAAAAAGTAAAAGTAATAATATACGCCTTATAAATTCCAACAAAGATACTAATTTTTGCAACTATAGTAGATTTTTAATTATGGAGCACATATTTTGGCTATTTACCAGACAATAAGATAGATATTTTTATTACAAATAATTTGTAATATTGTACATAACAAATTTTTGAATAATTTCTACGCTTAAATATTACCAAAAACATATTTTTTCGAAATTAATTATATGCACAGAACATTACCCATGAAATTTTAATACTGACAGTACTAATAAAAAACCAAACTATTTACTTGGTAGAAAATATATAAAGCGTAATAGATATTAATTATATCAATTTGAAATAATAATTATGAAATGAAATCACAAAAATATTCAATTTTAGGCATAAAAGTCTGTGAAAAATCTTGTACATTCCCGCAAGAATCCCGCATGGAGAAAATTGCAAGATATTTCTTACATAATACCGCAAGAATCTTTCGGGAATCCCGTGGAAAATGACAAGAAACTGAAGGAATGGTCGCCTAGTGTATATAATATACAAAATATAATGATATACAATTTCAAAATAGTATATTTTTACGTCGTATTTATCATAATCGAGGATAGCACAATTCGCATCCTAAGTATCCGCGAATCTACGTATACCTCAATCCCCCCCCTAAAAACATACAAATGTCTTTACAACACTTTGACACGACTATAACATTCAACAACAGTTATGATCGCAACTCATTTTGAAATATGTACAGAAATTCATCCAGCTTTTCAAAATGAAATGACACTCTAATATGTTACAGTTAGCACCTTCAGAAATCGCTTGAATGTATACTTAAAACATGATTATTTCCATTATTTTTCTGAAATTAGATTCAAAACTGTCTGCAGACAATTGTGGTCACTGCTTCATATGGTCATCAAATACATTTCCCTGAATACGCGTGCCTTGAAATATTGGAACAATACTATAAATAACATGGTGCTAATTTGCGACTGAAGGGTTGGTGATCGAGAAGAGACAGATTTTGCTTTCTAGCCACGGTAACTGTGCTTGCAGTTTTGCTTTGGTAGGTATATAATATATTATGCTAAATGTGTAAAATTAAAATTAGGTAATTCATTAATTTTAATGTGACCTTTTGAAACAAATTATTTATTTTGTAATTGGCAATTATGATTTTTGAAAAATTATTACAGCCCATTCAAATAATATATGATCTTATATGTATATATATATTGTATGGTATATATAATAGATATTAATATACATATACCTATATTATATATCCTACATCGTACAACATTTTTGTGCTTGAATTCGCGGTATATCTATAAACTTATAAGTTTCATGCGAATTTTATGAATCTATATCAGACTATAGGAAAAGATTACATTTCCTCATTCCCTCCGTCAATTGTGCTATAATCTTTCACGTTCATAATTTTTTCTTATAACTATAATCATACACTATAAATATACCCATTTAAGTTAAAATTTGTAAATGTACATAAAAAGCGATGTTTGAACAATTTTCAAGCAAACATATATGTGGGTAGATGGATAAAAATATGTGTCATATATGAAACTAGTTCGCAAACAATAGAAATATAGAGATTTAGGGTGGTATGCAAGTTTACTTTTTCGTTCAAGGAAATGCTTGAAACTCGAGGAATTTTTTGAAGCGTTTCAAGTTAATATTATTTTAATGGAACTACTCCAATTTAGAGGATTTTTTTGAAATGCAATGTCATTTCAAGGAAATACTTAAAAATAATAGCGATATTCTTCAATACGTTCGAAGAAATGCCTGAGGAGTTCCTTGACTTAGCATTTCCTTTAACAAAATTAGGGAATTTAAATACAACCCTTACGCCCATATTCATAGTCGCTCCTTGAGTTTCAAGGAGACCTTGAACGTATACGGTTACATACATTCAAGATCTCCATAAGACCATTGAAT
>JAYRBW010061551.1:0-10307 GCA_036023295.1 Invenusta paracnida | reverse complement strand
ATACCTACCCCCTCTTGGTAGTAGACCATTGGACTAAATATATCGATTTTCTTCAATTTAGGGCTAGGCGTAAATATTTTATGCCTGGTAGTACTACCGGTAGTAGTTTATGCAATCCACGTGAGACTAAATCTATTGATTTTCCCTGAGTTACTACCGGTAGTTAGCTAATACCGCTTTATGCAATCGACCCTTAGGGCGTAAATTTAGGCCTGGGCGTAAATATAGATAGAAATCTATAAATTTCGTCTATTGGTTTACTACCAGAAGACAGCAGGTTTAAGAGTTGATTATTTAAAGGTTTATTTTGTTATCAGCGTATTTTCTTACTTTGTTTTGGGGCATTGTTTGAAACCCACGCCTGTTCATCTGCGCTTCGCGTCGGTTTACAGCAATTGATTTTTTCGTATTGGATTTTAATTATTTTCAAAATGTTTTTAATTGTATGATAGTTTTGTAGCATTAAATTTGCTATTAAATGCTACTGCTAAATTTGCCCAAACTTTTTGTTTCGCCGACGTTATTTTAACAGTTGCTTTCTTACTTTTTATCACATGGTTTTCTTTAATGAAATCAATTATAAAATCTCTGCGCTAAACTAAAATTTTCTGCACGCTTTCTTTTGGTTGACATGTTAATATAATATTGTACTGTCTTGTTATTATTATATTTTTGTTAATATAATAATTAATACTCGATTTTTATTATAATGTTTGTTATTATAGTACGCGAAATAATCAATACTTCAGTTAACACTATTCAATGTTCTCTGCAAGGCTAGCGTCTATAGGCTATCTATAAATATCATTGCAAATCTCTAATATTTAGTCCATGGTATTAGTTAGTCTAAGGCGTAGCTAATACCTCTTTATGAAATCGAAATTAGTTCATTGTATTAGTTACGCCTGGTATTAACGGTAATACCGCTTTATGAAATCCACCTATAGAGTATTGATAGATAGAGTTTCAGCTTTAATATGATATTGATATCTATTGATACCAATTCGATACCTAAAAGCCTTATATTAAAAATCCTTTCAAATTCAATATCTATAAAACAGTCATAGCCATAAATCATTATATTGTCAGACAATATAGATCGGTATGTTTATAATAATTCGAAAATAGCCATGCCTTGAGAAATTTAAATTCAATATTTTATACTCTCTATATAAACACTTAATTTATATAAATTTTATTGAAATAAATCGATTTTCTGTCTATATAAAATTTATAACGTGATGTATGTATATAAAATCTATAAGACTGTATAGGTATACAATGTTCTATAAATTAGTATTGCCAAATTTTTTAACAACAAATCTTCAACGTTAATTTAACTATTAACATCGATATATCTTACAGCGAATTTAAAATATTTAGAAGTCAAAATGTTAATATTTTTACACTAAATAGAATAAAAAAATTGTTTTACACAGCAACACTATTTTTTATTCATTAAAACAACATTGCATTTAATCAAACTTGTAAAGGTAAAAAAGCTAGTATTAATTGTACCGGTTAATTTCATGCTTGTCATTTAAAGGAATCTAATAAAAGGAAGTAATTTTGTAGATAAATCATTTAAACTATACACAATGAACATATCACTTAACTATTTTTTTAAATTAAAGCATGAATCCATTTTACATAATACATAAATCTTCAGTTCTATCAAATATTTTAGCTCTATGGTTTCTAGTCTTACAGCTTGGAATAATTAACATATACATGTAGATCCTATGTTGAAAAGAAACATTAAATTTTTATGAACATAAAACTTGATTTTTCTGAAGATCAAGAAATATATGCAAGCTGAGAAGAAGCAAAGTTAATTTAGGCTTTTGTTCGATAGAGATAAATAACTTTCCGGTGCCCATCCCAAATTAATGTCTTCCATAATTAGAGACTAGTTTGGGACTCCGAAGAGATTCAATAATATTGGAGGGAAATATGACACTCTTCAAAAATAATAAATGACTTGCTTTTATCAGCAAATATATTATGCAGACTTTAACTTTAACTTTATATTACATAGAGACAATTTGTGATAAAGCTGGGTAGCGAACCATTATACTTCCCAAAAACAGTTTTTACTTTTTATTCACTTTTATTACGATAAGTTTCATTGCCAGTGTCACTAGAATGAAAAGGATGCGAAAGGATATTCGAAAAGAAAATATTGAATTGAATCTTTCTTGCTATATATATGAACCCAAGTTACTTTATTGCATAGAAATATAATTAATAAAATGAACTTGTTTATCGGAATCATGACTGATTCTAATATTTATATTATAATACAATCTATTCTATTAATAGAAAAACAATAATTTGCATTATTTAATTAGCAAAATAGGCTTCGTTTTTTATACAATTGCTCGATAACAATAAATAATATTCATTTGATATTTTGTTTGTTTGTTAGAAAAATAGCGATTTTCATATGCTTTAGGTATGTTTTCTGAAACTAAAGGAATCAATTTTACTAATAAAGCATTTGCTTCAAAAAACATATTTTACTGTTAGTCAAGAACACCACAATAATCACTCCTTTCAGATATACTACTTCGGTATATTACTGATATCATGGGAGACCTGGACAGCGGTGTTCGTAGAGTACTGCTTTTTCTTGGTGTATTACTGTTATCAGGGGTTAAGCTTGCTGATGAGCTCTAATAAGAGCGAAACAGCACTTTTCTAGTCTCCCTTGGTATGAGTAATATACCGAAGTAGTATATCTGAATGTTGAGATTATTGTAGTTTTCCTGACTCATTATTCTGAGCGAATTTGCTCATTACTTCACCAAATTTTATTGTTTTAGAACAAAATATACTAGAGTAATGTTCTCGTGTGTTAAAACAAAATAAAAGTATTTTATGCCACGAGAATTCACTAGTTTTAGATCACGCTGTCGAAGGTCAAGTGATCATATCAATTAAAGTGAGCAAGGAAGTCAATTCAAGTGCGCTTAAACGTTTTATGCCATGCTTATTATATGAGTGAACCAAAGAATTTCGTAAGCCAATTTCAATGTATTAAATTTATAAGTAAACAGTAAACATGAATTAGTTTTTCATAGTAATGTGACAGTTGTAAAAATTATTGGTAGCACCACACTCAGAAGATTTGCTTATTGTCGCTGGTTTCTCGGCAGTTATTAATCTGCTAATGTTGAGTTTTCTGTGTTTGCTGGAACTTACGTATCTTTTGGCTACCGAAGATGATTTCCATCTGCCATGTTCCTTTAATTGCAACGTTGAGCATCCATTATCGGCCAAAACAGTAGCAAACATACGTCTGAAGGAATGCCACTGTATTCGCCATCCAATTTAAGAAATTTTACAATTTTCTTTGGATACTCTGTAAGTTTGTTCACACCTATAGGACCGTATAGGTGCTCCTATAGCGTTCCGTATTTTTTAATTTTCTATAAAATCTTCCAGTTTTGCTAAGTTACTTGGACAAATACTCATCCAGAATTGAATAAGGACAAGTTGATCTCGCCGTCGGTTTTGCTAATGAGGAACGAGTGTCCAATTCCAGCAGGATCAAACTTTGACGTTTTTATTCTGATTGATATAATGTGTCAGGTTGCTTAGAAATTCATCAAAAGTTAGATCGAACAATTCTGATACACGAAGAGCACCATGAATTCCTACAACAAAGACACTCTTAAATATTAAAAACTGTCATTCGGCGCTTCAATAAAAAAATTATTGTGTTCATCTTGTGTAACTACGTTGGCCTTTTTTAGTACATATGTTTTTGATAGTTTCTTTAGGTACTCTTTAACCACTGGATTTTCTATTAAATCCGTTTTATTGTCAATTTTTAATTGTTTGTTCACACATGAGGCTGCTTGCCATATGGTGGATGAGCAGAAAGTTGTTTTTAAAGATTGCAGCCACAACAGGAATGTATTTTCCAAGGTTTGATTTGGTGTTTCTTCTTTTATTGTTTACTGAAATGCTGAGTAACGCTTGTACCAGCGGTCATATAAAATTAAATACTTTTACAATGCGTTAAATCGTCTTTAATTGATTGTAGTAAATCAACCAAATTGACATCCATATTGAATAAAGAATCGACGATTAAATCTTCTTATTTACCGATATATTTAAAACCATTGAGTAAAGAATAAACAGAGGGTTTGACTTCGAGATATCTCGTGTAATCTAAATAATTTTACAAAATTTTAGTGGTACAGTCAAATTAATATGTAGAATTCATTTGTATTATTTTTAAAGATATATGAAATAGTTCTAAAAAAACATGTTATGTACTACTTTTCATTTTCTAACATTATAAGTAGTAAAATAAAATGTATTTTTATATATATTATTACAATACTTTCTATAAATAAAATTAATGAAGGTAAGTCATTATTAGCAGTATATACTTTATATATTTTAATAAAATGGTTTCATGCATAGGTGTCAATATAATTATAATATATTGTTTCATCCAAGAAATTACGGTCACAAAATCTATTATTTTTATTATTAATGATATACATCCATTAAAAAACGTTGTTAGTTTTTATATATCCATTGATAAAGCTGTCACATCGGTTATATTTTAGTGATACATTGCGGGAAGTTTGATATTTTTGAATTTAATTCTATTGGCGGGTCCCAGAAAGCGGTAATAGCTATTACCGGTTATAAGCCTATTTCCCGAATATAGCTATGACCAGACATAACTATCCGTCTCTGAAAGCAGTTTTAGTTATTACCGGGAATAAATATAGCGGGTATAACTATTACCGGGAATAAATGGGAATTCCAATTTTACTAAAATAACTACAACTTTTAGCCAATCAAAATTAATGTGAAGTAAAAATATAACATGGAAAACAAAGTCAAAGCACATTTTACTTGCTTCTGTAAAATATTATCGATCTGATATCTTCAAGTAAACTATTTTTATATCGGTTTGTGCCTTAATTTTAACTTTAATATAATGTCTGAAAATAGTAATCGATCGGAAAACTTTTCTTTAGATCAGCGAAATTTTCTTGTGGATTTAATTAAAGAAAATCGGCATATTATAGAAAGTAAAGAAGGAGGAAACAGTATTCTAAAAAAATTGAAGACTTGGTCGGATATCCCTTCTAGAAATTATCATTTCTATTCATATTTTGATATTGATCTCTAATAATTAATATTCGAAGCGCCATTTATTGTTAGCAATAGCGATGTATACTATGGTGTCGAATAAATTATGATATCTCTTCATACATATTTTGCTTTTAGCCAATAGCAGCCGGGTATAAAGTTATTCCCAAAGTTATACCTACCCGAGAGTGAGTATAACTTTTGGCATAACTTTATTCCGGTAATAGCTTATAACCGCTTTCAGGGACGCAAAATGTTATGCTTGGTTATAAAAATCTATTTTTAGTTACATTTATTACCGGTATTAGCTATTACTGATTTCTAGGACCCGCTCATAAAGATTAATAATAGAGCTATTATTATTCAATGGTTAGGCCTATATTTAAATGGTGGAAATTCATTATATCCTAACTATGAAATTATTTTAATTAAATTATTTTAAAGAATATATATGAGCTGTACTACATTTAAGAGATATTTAATTGAAAAGTTTTACATAGGAATTTTTAGTTTGTAAGATAAAAAAAAGAAGATTTCTTTGATTAAAATGGTCGACTTATTTTTTTATATATTTACTATTACAACTTAATTGTTAATAACACATAATTATTAAATATATTTTAATTATAAATTAAACTAAATAAGTGTGTAATAGGATAGATTACAGGGTTCTGAAGTGAAATATGTAAGGTATAATATATATACCCAAGGACTACTTTGTATATACCTTTATTAATATTCGTATATAGGTAATGCTCCACTGACCTGTAAAGATAGTAGATTTATATTATTCTATATTATTTAGATTTTAGTAGGTATTCGTTGTGTGATCATTTTGTAAGTTGAAATTGTTTCGCTGCTATAGATTTTGAAAACAATTTGATTATATAAGAAATCGGAAATATATATCTAATCAAAAGAGAGAGTATTAAAAAAGTACATTATAAAAATAATAAGCACATGCAAAGAAGCAGATGTTTCTACGCCCTATATCCATGTTTAACCCTTTCTTTCGTGTCTTTTGTGTTGCGATGTCATGTAATACACTTAAAACCCATGCTTATAGCGTTTTTAATGGGAATTTAATCAATGGATTTCCTGTTACCTTTCAGGGGCGTAACCAGCCTTACAAGTTTAGTGCGAAAACACGCATGATTATCTTCCGCATTAAATTTTAATAATAATATAGTTACATTTATTCTTTATATCTTAAATTGAAAATATGTAAAATCAAAGGCAAAATTAATATTTGCTGCTTTAATTAACACTGCTTGTGCGTCCTTTAGAATTGTGTACATATATGATACGTGCTTAAGAAATGTTAGATAATACACAATCATTTAAATCTAGCTGTTGATACTTTTATTTCACTCGGAAAATTCATCCACGACAAGGTCAACAACGATTTTAAGTTCCACGTGACAGTGAATGATCAATGCCAACGATGTTAGCCTCTCCTCCTTCATAGTAGTGCCTTATATAAAGATACGTTTTAACATGCAGCATTAATTGAAATCTAGCATTCTGCACTGGCAGTGAATCAGGCATTATTTTGAGTTGCAAGAGCCTTGCTGGTATTGGGATATAATACTGAGTTTGTCTGGTCGAGAACCTCATTCATATCGTGTCTAAAAGTATAAAAGAAATGTGAATAGAGAATCTACATGAGCATCTGGTTTCACCTTGTTCTCGTAACTTTGTGCAAACTGTCATTGGGATTTGAACATCTAGACAATCTTGGAATTTGTTCAAACGCTTAGACGAACAAAAGAATGCAAAAGCAATTTATTTTATGTTTCCTATTATGTAATGTATAAGAGGTTCCTGATAATAGTGAGCAAGGGCCTAGTTCAAACTGTGTGATTGGCAGTGAACGTATCTTGCGTTTGGAAAAAGATCTCGTATGCGAGCTTCAACGCACCTTTGTTTCTTCCTGACATGTTGCTTCCACTATTTTAACCTTAGGCAATCAAATTATTTTGATCCAGACCCAATGATTTCAAATTTTCCTGCATACATTTGACATATAGTACCCTACTGTAGATTTAACTTTAATTAAAGCTAATAAATCTTCCTTTAACTTTGTGTTTTCAGTTTGATTATTATATCGTACGCAGTGTAATTTATTCTTTACTAGAAACAGTCGTAGATTCTTCTGTTAACACTGAGCGTTTTTAGGGCTGTTTAAAATGCAATTTTTAAGTACGGAGTCATTTTCAACTTTTTATTTTAAAATAGCTTTGAAATTGTTAGAATATTCCAATCTTCCTTTATAATCGCGATATTTGGCATTTCAGTCAGAATTAAAACCTCATTTGTTTTTCCCAGTACAATTTTTAAGGACAACTAAATATTGTTTTATTGTTAATATATTCGGTAGCTCTTGTACATGTCCCTCAATGGCCATATGTTTGAAATTTTTATCTGACAAGTGCCTTAAATATACTCCGTTTTTCATGCGTATTTATATCGCAGTAGAATTATCTGCTCCATATAGTAAAAAATGCAGACATTCATAAAACGTAGAATTCTGTGAAATCTACGAGCATGAAATTTTACTAACTAACTAATTTGAATATTAATTCAATATTAGAAATTTAAATATTCAGCGCCTCATTGTGATTGCGGTTTGCGTAGGTATGCCTGGATACCCTCCCTCTAAACTAACTAAATTGAAATATTAATACTACACTTAAAAAATGTAGTCCTTGATATAAAATATATGGCAATATAAATATAATATAATAATTACATACCAAATGTAAATCTTTTATCATCATGATTAATAGCTAAGAAAATATTACAAGCTAAAGTAAAACTTGGAATGACGATCCCTTTAGGAGCTAACGCCTTCGGTGTGCGGGTTTAGCTGATGAAATACATAAAGAGTACAGAAAACATAAATCATTTTTAAAAGTAAAAGTATTTAATAAAGATGATATTAACTCAACGGATTTAATTCATATGCCAAATGAACGCGGATGCAAATATATTTTAAATATAATAGATTTATATACAAGATTTGCGTGGAGAATTACTTTAAAAAATAAACAATCTAACACCGTAAAAGAAGCTTTTGAAATCATGGGGCATCAAAAATGGATGAAAATACTCCCAGAAGCTATTAATTTTTATAATAACAAAATCCACTCTAGTATAAAATTATCTCCAATTGACGCTACCAAAATACCTATTCAAACTAAAGCGGCAGATACTATGTACTGTAACGACCAAACCTAAGTTTAATGGTACCCGCGTTCGGATATATAAATAGAAGAGTCCTGTTGAAAAGGGTTTTACTGATTATTGGACAAATGAAATATTTATCGTTTATAAAGTGAATTCAACTTCTCTTATAATATATGACAGAAATAAGATGGAGAGGAAATTATAGGTAGATTTTATACAAATGAATTGCAAGCACCCCAGTTCTAGTGAAAAAATGCAAGCTCATTTTGGGGAATTTTTATGATTTTGAGAATTATAAAAAATATTGTGAAAAATGCTACAGTTATCAAATATTTATTTAAAGGTTGAAATGAAGATTGAAATTATAGATGTTTTGGGTGAAAATTTCGAAACTGATTTTTGAGTTTTAATTTCGGGGTAGTACTCGCTGGGGAACCCTAGGATACCCCGAAATATCCTGAAAATTAAGAAAAATTGAAAAATGGAGGGAAAATGATAAAAAGTAGACGTGGGAGTTTGTAATTTGGATTGTTGAAGCTGTTGGAGGTTTTTTTTAAATTACTGTTTCTGGTTTTGAAACTGAATTTTCAAATTACTGACTTCATTTCATGGAAACATGACACTTGCTAACAGAGATAACAGTGTATCATGGATATCGCATCTACGAAAGCGTGAGGTTATGAACATTGACCACTTCGAATATCTTAATTCAATTCATACTCATAATTTTATTATTGTCATGTTAGCTCAATTTTAATGCTATATAAATTGTAATATTGACAATGTAATCTTTTTTTATGACTACGCCGTATATATAAATATCTAATAAATGTCAACCATAAACATATATATATACATATATATTTGTAACATTTTCTTGTTATTGGTATAATATCTTATTGGTAATTATTTATGATAATAGATTTCTGTAGGTATATCAATATATGTATCTGTTTTATTGTAGGTATATATTGTATGTGGTGTATCTATGACTTGTTCCATCTAAATTTGTAGCCTTTATCTTATTATTATTCTAGTTCCCAAAGTTTAAGGCTCAAGCTTTTCACAATAATCGACCAATTTGTCTCAAAAACTGAAAATTTTCTTTTCGTCTTGTAGCATCTGGTCTAATATCCAACTCAAACATTGACCTCTGTGGCCTAAATTTGTAGCCTCTAGTCTGATATTCCACCCAAAGACTTTCCTCCATGGCATACATATTTTGTACCCTCTACACTTCCTTTTTAATACATTTTTATTATTATCATTGATATCATTAATTAATTCAGTACTCCATGGTATTATTATGTTTGAGTATATTATTATTGTTAATACAAAGCAAAGGAGAATCTTAAGTTTTACCGAGAATTAAAACAAGCAAATAATCAAAAAGCGTATTGATTTTAGATATTTCAACCAAGGTTTATATTATAAAAATTAAAATATTACACATTACACAATGTTTTTTCTTAGTATTTTAGTTTTTAATTTAAATATTATATTACGTGGCGCATTTATCACTACATTTTTTACAGCGAAATTGTATAGCTTTAACACTAGAACTCCCAAAAATGTGAACTACTGCTAACTCCCGTTGCCGTCGGTAAACATATATTATTTTTTATTATCTACACTTTACGCTATTTTTAGTTGTTGCAACTATAATATAAGATTATTGAAACAAAATTAGTTTATATAAGGATATCATAACACATAGTAAGTAGTACAATAATACAGCGGAACAAACAATAGTCTAATAACTAACATTTAAATAGTCACTCTAAATACAATTTTGACAAAATTTCACCAAACATTTTCCACACACTGCTTCGAGACATCCACTACACATTTCGAGTGTTCCATTTTTGTTACATCTACCTTTGCACTGCATTCTAGCTTGAAGTTGTGGAATATTTGCGCATTTTCGTTGACTGCTGGTGGTACTCTTGCGTGAGGTTGCCGTTGTCTATTTGGTATTTCATTTGTCATTTCTTCAA
>JAYRBW010061550.1:0-10308 GCA_036023295.1 Invenusta paracnida | reverse complement strand
ATCACCTCAACATATGTCTTGTTTCTCTGACTTATATAGTAGGGGTGAAAGCGCTAGGCTATAAACATGAACAGATAGTGGAGTAGAGAATAAGAATGGATAGCAGTAGTAGTGATGCAGGTTTTGATGAATCCAATTCGGATATGATGAATGAGCCGTCATCCCACTATATGGATATGAAACCTTTACTTACCTATATATATTGTACGCAGATCGTTGATAGTCTGATCTATAATGAGAAGTTGGACGCACGACAATCCTTAAATTCTTTTGCAATCTCTTGCAATCTGCTTAAACTCATTGTGCCCTCTCCACAAGCCGTTATAATATGTTAATGAATTTCGGTAGGGCTGTAATCGCTTCTCCTCATCATATCTATTAATATAATATCCGCTTGTTTAGGGGAAGCTACTGCAGCCATGATAAACAAAAATCAATAACTACCAACGGTACAGCAAGAATACAACGGAACAGCAAGAATACAGCGCAGCTATGAAACTACATAGACATGAAGAATATAAGATTAAATTAAAATCAAATTCAAAATTCAAATATTTATAACATTTCAAAGTCCATAATCTACAGGCGAGGATTTTTATGTCAAATAGTAAAAAAGAATAAATGAACTGCAGTCGATACACATATGATTGACATTCAACTGCACATTTCACACAAATCATGATGCATTTTTTAATAAAAGGTATGCTACTACACAAATATAAAACAGACAAAATGCCGAAGTCATCTTAATGGCAAAATATGCACTCAAATTCCTCCACAACTGTTTATATTTCGGTTAATTAGGCATCCAATGAGAAATAACTTTTACACTACTAGAATACGTGGTGATTGTAATTTTGTTATTCTAAATATGCACACATGATCTAGAATTTTGATTTGCTAATTTTGGTCATATATCCTCTATATAAGGTGATGATTCAATTCTGTATCTAGATTATTTTTATCAAACCACTAAATTAATAGAAATAAGAATAATGCGCTATTTTTTAATGAAAAAATTAAATTGAATATTTAAATGGTATATAATTCGAAAACGAGTTATTTTCTATAAATTGAAGCATAAAAATTATACCATTTAATGAAGTATATATTCATCACAAATCGACACTTAGCTTTCATTGTAATGATGGCAAGTTCATAGAATATTATAGCCACTAAATTCTACATATATTTATTACTGGTGTAATATCTAAATTGACAATTAACGATACTCAACATTCACCGATAATACACATATTTTTCTGTGGTTACTATTCAATGCTAATTGTTGTGTTTCATTTTTGCTCTGTGCAAATAATGGTAATAAAATGTAATTGCTTAAATTAACATAATATTATTACACAAGAATTTTAATCTGTATTTTATCAAACAGGTCATTAAAGTATAATTTTAACTTCCATTTTTATCTCTAAATACACACATATGTCATTCTTTATATTGTGTGTATTGAGATTCATTGCTATTCTTTTATAAAGACAATTATTATGAATTGCGGATATAAATTCATAAAATGTACTAAGTAATTTATAATATTAAATAAAATGCAATAGCTTCCGATAATATGGTTGCAATTAGGATGACTATAAAAGTATTATTCTCTTTTATACTATAATTTCTTTATTTCTTTGAAAAGAATAGTTCCCAAATAATGTCTATAATATTTTCGTTTGATCATGCATGTTACATAAATTATAGTTAGTTATCAAATTTCAATTTTCTAGCTCCAGTATACCCATATTGAATATTACAAAATACAACTTTAGTCAAATACATGTTTGAACTAAGCAATGAAGTGAGTCTAATTGTAAAATGTCATGTTACTGTAAGTATCTTAAAACACTAACTAAATTCAAATTGTTCCCCGAAAATTAGAGTGTTACGATTTACATATATTACAGTCATTTACTGTGACGTACCTATAATTCTCTTAGATATGATTCTGGTATACAAACATTCAAATTATAGTTTAGATTTGTAATCATCATAATAACTGTTTTATTGCTTCAAACCAGATTAGAAATAATAATAATAATTAAGGGTACGATTGAAAAAATTGCAAAGTACATGTTTCTATAATGTGTAATGGTTATAAAGGCAGAATAACATTTTGTATTATATGTAAATTAAAATATAAAAGAAATGAAAATTGAAATATATTTTAAGTTCACCTACAATAAATATTTTTCAACATTTAATTATAATTAAAATTACAAAATGTTTGCACCCGAAAATTGCATACATAAACAAAAAGACGTCATTAATAAATGACTGCTTACAAAATGACCACATTAAACATTAACTATTTTCTCCAAGTATAATTTTATTGCTAGCAGTAATGGTAGGTGCATATCTGGACCAATATGTGTTATCGCGCACCGGTTTCGGTTGCGCCAAGTGCGCGGGCGTATAGATGCACGGTTTCGGTTTCAATTTTAAAAATTTTGTTTCGGTTTCGGAAAAATTTTAGCGCACCGTTTAAATTTAAATACGCGGAAAATTGTTAAATTACGGGAAGATTTTATAATTATGTGGAATAACAATTTTACTTAAATAAAAAGTAATCGCGCGAAATTTAAATTTAAAAATAGGCGGAAATGTTAAAGATTAGTTATTAAAACAAAACACTTTCGCGCATCATTCAAATCGAAAATAAAAGTAAAGAGTGCGCATGAATTTCAAAAAGTTTGCGCGTGCCATTCAAATTAAAATATGCTCAAAATCGTTCATTTACGGGAAAATTTTTTAATTATGAGGGATAACAATTTTACAAAAATAAAATTAATAGTGCTAAAATTTAAATTTGAAAATGATCGGACATTTTGAAGATTAGTTTTTAAAACAAAACACTTCCACGCGTCATACAAGCGAAATGTAAACTTTAAAATGCGCAGAAATTTTTAAAAGTTTTCACGCACCACTCAAATTTAAATATCGCAAAATTGTTCAATTGGATATTGTGCTGTTTTGAAAATATATATCAATATTTAACTAATTCATTCAAACAAGCGTCGAAACGAATTATGAGCCCATTATAAACTATTATTCACCATACATTACAGATAATTATAGCAGTATGGTAGTTAAGTCCGTGTAAAGCATCGAGAATCAAATAAAATTCAATTTTGTGATTTTTATATGTATTTAGATAATAAATTTATAATATGTAAAAAGGAAAGTAGGATAGACTTAAAAGTTATTTTACCAATCTGACAAGGAGGAGCATGCTCCATTGTAAATAAACGCCCCTGGAACTATATATCTGTATGTGGGCAATTCCACGAAAAAGCAGACACGACGAATAAAATGTTAAAGTTGTTTTAAATCTTCAAATTGTGCATATTTAGAAAGTTAATGAAGTTTACTTTCGGTTTCTGTGTATGGTAAGTTCGAAACGTTTATATTTAATTATTTTTACAAATTTTAATATAATGTGTACTAATTGAATGTATTTTTTTTAAAAGCAACATTTATTTATTTTGTTCTTATTACTTAGAATATACTTTCAATATGAGTTTATTTATTTCTTTTTGTGTTGCTAGGACACTTGTCTGAAATATTCATTATTAGAAAATCATATAAGTATATGAATTTTCAAAATATAAACAAATTAAAACAGTATACATTTTGGATGTCACGTGGGTCACTAAATTTTTTAAAAGTTAATATAATTATTTTTTAAAACATGCCATAACTTTCAAAACTGCCTAATATAAAGATATGGTTCCTATATACATGAACAACAACGCTTCGAATGGAAAATTTATTATTTAATTAAAGAAAACTATAACAAATTATGTCACGTGGGTCACAATAATTAGGACAGATCATGCATAGAGGTAGTAGGTGAGACTAGAGGAAAGAGTTGTATTAAAAACTGTAATCGGTTTTTAAGGTTTTACAAATTTATTTTTTGAAAACACCATTTGAGAAATAATATATCGATTGGAACCATATTTTCAATATAGAATACTCTTATAATAGGCATATGATAACCAAAAAAAATATTTATGGGACAGACCAATGAAATTATTTTCAAACCTTTTATTTTATTACATTTTATATTTATTTCAGATAATTTAAATACAATGCCATTATCTGCTGTTGAACGACAAAGAAGAAGAAGAGAAAAGTTGAAATTAGAAGGGAAATATGAAGAGTATAAGAGAACGCTAGGAATGAAGCGTACTCGTGAAAGAAAGCAAACGAAAACTGCGGCATTACCTGAAGAAGAAAAATTAATGGTGATTCAAGAACAAAGAAAAAAAGATAGAGCAAGGCAAAGAAAATGTAGGAGTTACAAAAGATGAAGAAAATACCAACTAAATTGCAGAGAGTACTTCCATATGCCTCAACATCATCATTGGGTAGAGCCACTCGAGTAAAAAAAGCACTATACCAAAAAGCCCACATAAAAAACAAGCTGCTAATCTGAGAAAATTATTTACTGGTACTGACATTGACAATAAAACTAAAAAAAAAGAAATTTGATGATAATAATCATACGAGTACTATCATTTTTTTTAGACGGGATGACATCAGCAGAATATCCCCCTACAAAAAGGATTTTATAACACCGAAAGACTTGGACAAAAACAAAATACAATATAATGAAGTAAGCAAAGAAGAAAAAATAGCAGGTAAGGTAAAATAATTTGACATTTCAAATTTAAAAAAATCTTTCATATTGCTCCATGGTATATCTCTTTTTTATTATTTTAGAGCTACTTCAGAGGAAAACACTAAGCCAAAGTTGAAAGATCTCAATGTGGGTGACTATGTCATTGTAAACTGTGGCACATCTACACAACCAAAACTATACATATGCATAATCATCAAGTAATATGGCAACTATGAATTTGTGGTAAGATTTATGCGCCATAGTCATGATACGTTTACCTTCCCCATGAATGAAGATTGTGCTGAGTTTACTTTTTTCAACGTTGTCAAAAAACTAAAGCACCCCATTATTTCACGCAGAGGCCACTACACGTTTGTACTTCATTTTTAATAAAATAAATATGCATATATACATTTAGACTGCTGACAACTACAGTTCAAAAACTCTTGTTACTCCCTATACCACACATGGTTTTATGTTTTGTTTTTGGAAAAAATTATAAATATATCCCTTTTTTTGTTATATCAAAGCATTATTATCTTTATATATATTGTAGGCTAAATATGTGTGTTTTATATTTGAATAATTTGGGAAAAAAATTATTTCACAGGTCACAATATTTGTGTCACGTGGGTTACAGGAAAAATGTTAACAAATAATTGTTGAAAATGTTAATTAATTAATTAAAACATAAAACTTAGAACTCTTAATGATATCAGTAATATATACCAAAATATTGGAAATGAGTATAGTAGCAGAGCAGAAATATGTAACTGAAGTACATATAGTCAAATGTCATGTCCGAAATCATGTCACGTGGGTCACAATGACAAATTCATTTATAATAATTGACTAAATATAAATATATCCCTGAACAATATACGTGAGATAGTTTATGGTGAGGGTAAGAGAATATAATAGCTATAAATGCTAGGTAATGGTTTCTTAACACATATTATATACAATTAAAATTTGAAAATAATGCTAATCGTGTCCCGTGGGTCACATGGAATTGCCCATCTATATATGACATAAAAAGACACTTTAAGTAAATTAAGCCAAAGGTCAATAAAAACGAACACATTTTATACGGCAACATTTACATTATGGATTTAAAAATCTTCGTATTCTATACTTTCCTCTGATCTTTTTTATGGTTTCTTATTTTTTATACTACTAATACTAATCTAAGTAGTATTCAAACAATACGTAAACATTATTTGGCGTCAGATAAAAAAGAATAATCAAATTTGAACCAGTCACCTCTCAATTATTGATTCGCACTGTAACTTAGATCTAAATTGTATCTAAATTGCATCTTATACTTTCAAAAAGAGTTAAAACTTTATCAATGGCGTAATCACAATCTGCTATCACTCTGCTATCACTCTATCACAATCACTCTGCTCTACGCCACTATTCTTTTTTCTTTACTAAAGGTAATATCTTTTATATATAACGTTTTTTGTACGTTTTCATAAAGATTTGTTGCCTTTATAAAACTTTATATAAACCACATTGTAAATGTGTTTTGAGAGCATTCACATTCAGTACTTCATAATTCATGTCCTTCCAAATATTTCAATCAATAGTGCAATTACTCGTGATCACTTAAATAAACAAAACATTATTCGATTTCAAATGAAAACAGATGAATACAAATCTGAATTATATGTACAAATGGAAGCGAATAATTTTCTCACAAATTTACTAAATAAGTTAAACACGTGTACACTTAGGAGTGGGTATTTTCGTAACTGCATATTTCATTGTTCTCAACACTAATATAAACACAACTATTTCCCTTTATCTAAGTAGTAACTTTATTGTGATAAAAAAAACTAGAAATAAAGATCAAACAAAAACCTAAAACGTAAACTTGAAAAATCACGCCGTACAAAAATGTAGGAAATAGGCACCGGAAATACAAGCAGCTGATTGGCTCGTGAAAATTGAATAGCTAAAATAAGAGTATAACGTTATCCGACACTTAATATTATAAACGAAAAATCGTACAGAAAAAATATAGATATAGGAAGAATCAGCGTAAAAAACCACACAAAAAATGTTAATATCTTTTCGATATTTATTCAGGGTAGCCTGTAAAATCAAAAAACAAAACAAGAGTCAGATAAATTTATACTCGTGCTAAAATTAGTAACAAGACGACAGTTTATCAGACCGAGCATTTTATGTATCATAGAAATTAAATTTAATAGAAGCAATCTGATTATATAATTCGAAACACACAAAGGGAATTAAAATTGGCTTCGTTTTTTACAATATTTAAAAGCTGAATGGAACAATAACGCCATGAAGGTACTTTCTTTTTAGGTTATGACTCATGTATTGCGAAGGTGTATCGTTGTCTATGTTCTGCTGAAATAACCCAGTTTGTTAAAGAATATCTGTGCTTTAAGTTTGCGTTGATTTAATATAGGTTTTCCCATTCAAAATTGAGTGATTAGGGCAGGCAAGCCGGAAATAGGTCATTCAAAGCTGAGTGATTAGGGCAGGCTAGTCGGAAATAGGTCATTCAAAGTTGTGTGATTAGGGCAGGCAAGTCGGAAATAGGTCATTCAAAGTTGAGTGATTAGGGTAGGCAAGTCGGAAAGAGGTCATTCAAAGTTGAGTGATTAGAGCAGGCAAGTCGGAAATAGGTCATTCAAAGTTGAGTGATTAGGGCAGGCAAGTCGGAAATAGGTCATTCAAAGTTGAGTGATTAGGGCATGCAAGTCGGAAATAGGTCATTCAAAGTGGAGTGATTAGGGCAGGCAAGTTGGAAATAGGTCATTCAAAGTTGAGTGATTAGGGCAGGCAAGTCAGAAATAGGTCATTTAAATCTGAAAGTTTTCAAAGAGTGTCTTTGAAATTCGAATTTAGGTGCTTCAAATTCAACTGTGGTAAATTAAGTTCATACTAGTGAGCTTCAAATATGAATTTAGGTGCTTCAAATTCAACAGTGGTAAATTAAGTTCATACTAGTGAGCTTCAAATATGAATTTAGGTACTTCAAATTCAACAGTGGTGAATTAAGTTCATACTATTGAGCTTCAAATATGAATTTAGGTACTTCAAATTCGTTTAATTTCTTTCAATTCGGACATTGGAAATTCAATTTAGACAAATATTGTTGCCGCCAATACTGTTAAGAATATATTACAGTCTACTTATTTGTGAACCTTTCAATCATACATTATAGACAACAAATTATAGCGCGTAATATATAATATACATGTTCATATAATTAAAAGTAAACATGTATGTAAGTATTAATATAAATAGTTTATTTAAGGCATATATTGCAGTGGTTTGAGTAGAGGGTTAGCCAGCCTACGGTTACGTCAGATAACCAGGCACGTCGAAACGGTTGAAGTTTTGGGGGAGCACTTTCCTGGAAAGGATGAACAATCTGCACCTCATGGGTACGCGGTTACGTAGCCTATGTGCCAAAAATTTTTGAATTGAGTTTTGTTAAATGCATGTGTAACCCTACCTACCTCCTCCCCTACCCTTTGCATAAAATACAACTTTTCCTATTTTCCTTCTTAATTATCAAAACAAAATATATTTTCAGAAATTTTGGAGGGGGATCACAATAGCACTTTTTCCTCTTTGTTAAATCACTGGGACCGTGACCCCTGCACCCCCTTCCTCACCTGCTACGATGCAAAATGATATGCTTTTATTAATACAATTCCAGCGATTATTCTACAAAGATAAATTTTATGTAGAAAATAAATTTTCCGATAAATGCAATACAATAAAATTATATTTGCAAAAAACATCCCCTTACCTGCTCCGAGGGTATATTAGCACATGTAAATGAACTTTTAAACATTATTATTTTTCTTAAATCAGAAGAGTAAGTTCATAATATTAGCCCCTTAAAACCTGTTGAACCCATTATATCTGCATTGTAGGTATGCTTGCTAATTCTTTAAGATTTAATGTTTTTTCGGAGAAAAGTACAATTTTATTCACTCAAATATTTAAGACAGTTTTGACAGGTATACAAGCTGAGATCAGAACTATTTTCTCAACATATCTAACATATTCCTCAGTTCTATCTGGTTCTGACATCACGGACTTATTAAAAACAAAAAGTGGTATCTATGTTTGTGAAGATGGAAACAGCTTAATTTGAATCAATTGCTTATAAAAGGGAAATTTAAAATATTTGTAATATTTGAAAACTTATTCAACTTAATACGCACAAGTATGCAGTATTGCACTGATATCAATTTATCTATTTACTTTAATTACAATATTTTAATACATACCAATTTCATAAGAACGCAAATAAGCAATTAATTGATAAGAATTCATAACAGTATTAATAACTATACAATATTTGACTAAATTGAACTATCTATTGTACGTCAGATTTGAATGACATTAAACGCCTTTGAAATGTCTAAATCCACATTTACGGCCCACTAATGTGGACTTAAATTACCAATGTCGAATTTGAAGTACCCAAATTTAAATTTTAAACACGCTTATTGAAAATGTTCAGATTTGAGTGACCTATTTCAGAATTGACTGCCCAATCATACATAACGATGCAGTAAATTACGCGCGTAAAAGATCTCAAATGTCACAGAATTGGAAGTTCATAGTTGACTGTAACTCAAAAAATCAAATTGTGAATTAAGAAACTAAAATCTAAGTTTTCTGGCATTTAATAATTTTACTCGCAGTCATAATTTATGATTTTTTAAATAAATAAACTGAGCTACACTAATCCACTTTTATAAATCATTGATGCTATACTGATTAGTTTCTACTTTATAGATCAAATTATGCTGCCATTATTTATATGTATTTATGTTTCAAAAGTAGACTTCATTTCTGTTCTTCATTTAGTTGAGTGATACGTTAAAAAGTATGTTTCTAAATTACTTCTTTTGTTTCTAAATAATGTCCGCACTTGAAATGGTATTTTATATTGACTTTAAAGACTCTGATGCAAGCTATTCGTATTATTTCCTTCATTTTATAAATTCTAAAATAGTTATCCAAGTTTATTTTTGAAAATCAATATATCGATAACATTTCTGTAAAATAGATTAAAGGCAGATTGATTGTTTCAATAATTGGAGTTATTCGTATGTGTAAATATGCTATAATAATAATCATTGGTATCCTGCAACAATAGGTTTCTTTTATAAATTAGAAGGATACAAACATTGTTTGTGAATACCTTCCTCGTTATCTTGAAAATAGTAAAAAAATATTACGACCACAACTGTTTAAAACACAAGTTGTTTATTAATTATATGATTGTTATGCAATAACTTTAGATATTCAGAAATATAATGATGTGTGTCCATAGTACATAAACCTTTTGAATGGCAATTTTGTTTAAAACGGGGCACCAACAAGAACTGCTACAGAGGGCAAAAGATATATTTTTATCATCTGATAGAGAGGAAGGGTCTCTTAAAACTCGCGCTAGCTCGGTTGTTTGGGCAGCTATTGAAAAACGGCTTTCACTGATAGAATTTGCAGAACATTTTACGGGTAAAGTCTTGACAGTGTCCAGATAAGATATGCTTGAATCAGGTGGTATTTCTGATTTGAAAATGTTCCTTATATCTCGCCTATACCTATAAGCGTTGTTTCGAAGCAATCGATACTCCTGCATTGAGTTTACAATAAGAATG
>JAYRBW010061549.1:0-10309 GCA_036023295.1 Invenusta paracnida | reverse complement strand
ATATATAAGAATGGTGAGAATGTCAACAAAAGTTAGGACGAAAAATATATTAATTAGTAACATATTATCTAGCATAGTAATTATAATTTGTGAGAATGTCATATAATTTAAAAAGAATCATTCGATTCAACATAGCAAAGTAAATCCAAATTTATATAACTGATAAGTTTACAAATAATGGATTAGATGGGACACGAATTGTTACAATTGAAAAGAAAAATAAGGTACAGATGAAAAATTTGCCTTTTTATATTATAAAAATAGTACTATTATAGTAGTAAGTCTAATAATCGAAAAGAATAGTTCTACTATTGAAAAAGTTTAATAATCAATAAAATAATGAATATGAAACTACAACAAGACACTCGTAAGATAGATGTATCTCATAAATATCATCTGTATATATATATATAATTTAACAGGCCCAATTTAACACTAAAAATTACTTACACGAGAGAGTTCTTCCATGGTTCCATGATTCAATTGTTCAAAAGCCACTGGCGCCGTAGAATCTGTCAACATATTATCATACTCTGCAACTTTGCTTGCCAATCCACAAATATGCTCGAGAGCAGCTTCCAGAGTGGATAATAAAAATCTGAAATCATAAAACATTTCAAAAGTGAACAGTCCTGCATCGAGTATATTCTTCAAACAGCAGCAAGAAAATAGTCTCACTATGTGCAAACATATTATGTAATCGCTTTCAACATAAATCAAAAATATATTATAGATACTGCATTCTGTAATTTTTTTTTTGTAATAAGAAAAGCAGTTGTTATTATAAAATTAAACAAACTGTTATTCCCTTAAGGAAAGAGGGTTGATTCATTTCATGCAAAAACTAGATTTTGATTGATCTTATTCCATTATAAAAATTGTTAATATTTATGGAATATCATTATTCATTTTTATATACTTAGAGTTCTGTGGGGAAAACAGAACCCTAACTTGTTAGAGCAGGTAAATTTGAAAATATGACTGATGTATATAAGAAAGACTCATCTTTAATATTTTGTATTTTGTATTAAACGTAAATAGATATGTTTATATACTGTTTTAAATCGATTCTATTAAATCTATTAGTAAATCAGCGTAATATATTTGTGGCCTGTTTTAAGCCTGAATATTGAGCACTTAACTAATTTTTCTATTAGATAATGTTTGGTATCATGATTTTTTCATGTTTTAGCGCTGCTGACATTGCAAGAAATTTACGGCACGATACAAAAATATAATAATTATTATATCCCTCAAAATCTTACTACATCAGGGAATTCCGTGATGGCGTTTGATTTTTTCAATTTCAGTTCCAACATTCGAATTCTAAAATGCTTAAAATGCTACGCTCTCTGTAGTAATTTCAGTTTTACAAAAAATCAAAATACTGTCATGCTGTCAAAACCAATATGCCTCAAACAGGTCTGGATGTACTTTTTACCAAGTCATGATATTCTCCAGCGTTTTCCCATTGGAATAAGACGCAACTCGGTATATCGGACATGTAATTATACAGACATACACATATTCGACTAATTTACAAATAATTGGGGAAATTCAACAATAATTCCAATGAATTCAATGCATTAATACATTTTAATGCACATACATAATTTTGAAAGAATAGATAAAAACATTCAAATATCAATTTAATATAACTTCAATGTCGAGGAGGCTGAAAAGAGTTAGTCTGTAATAACCTGTATTATATAGAAAACCAAAAGTTTGTCGTTTGATTATAAAATGATTATAGGTATTTAGTGAAACTAAAATAATAATAAAAAACAACGAAAACAATATTTCTTAAAGAAGTAAAATAATACCTCAATTTTTTTAATACACTTAATATAACTCCAGAAGAACCTGAATTTAGTCAATATTGGAATTAATAAACATCTGTAAATGGTATTTAGAATGAATACTTAAGCTAAACTCAATTAAGATAATATAAACTTTAAAGGAAGTCATTTGTTTATATTTATTTAAACACGAATATTCATATTACTAATACAGATATATTGAAACGCCAGCATAAATATCAATAGTAATAATTGTAAACACTAGGCATGATAACAGAGAACAAATAAATTTCCGGAAAATATGTATCACTTCATTATTCATGGGGTCATACGGCGAGGCGAGCAGGCAAGCTTCTAGATCAGCGCGTATAGCACTGAATTTTTTGTGTTTTATAGCTAAGAATGCATCTAAAAGCATTTAAAATAATCATTTCATTAAGATTTTAGGAAATAGACGCTACAGTCGAAGAGAATAAACAGATATTTCAATTAAATTTATAAGGTTTTAATGTGTGTATAATATATCCATGAATCAGTGCAACAATTCATATTTAATCAACTGATTTCAATAACTGATTCTTGATTTTTCACTCAAGTTTAAAAAATAATCAGCAAGAAATAGATTTATAAACTTCATAAAAACAAGTGAAAATAAAATTTTAGAAATACAATATTAAAGCCCTACACACCCCTACCCCACCTAACATATTATTACATATTTAGACTGATCTCAAAGACCATCAAAATATAGACAGAATTTCCAGAATTTACGGTGAGTTATCATGCCTGAACACATTCAACAATAAATATAATAATTACATTTTGAAATTTATCACTTATTAATATTATAATTATTTAAAAACAAACATAAATAAAACTGAATTTATGGTATTTGTTATGAAAAGATTTGTTGGCATTGACTTATTCTGTTACAACACAGGTTGTTACCTAAATGAAAATTACGCCTATTAGACTAATTCTATGTTAATTTATATTATAAACTAAAATAATTTTATACAGTTCATGTTACGGTTTGCTATCAGTTACAAAATATGAAAATATATAAAAGACAATACTAATAGCTAAGTAATTAAAAAAAGGATTTTACTGATTTCTTTTTACTGGGAATTCATTAAATAGATATATGTATCAATATATGTAGTATAAAAAAATACTCTGCGTGCGTTGCCCCCTATTTCGATATTATACAAAAATTTAAATGAAAAAGAATAATACGGAAATATACTTTAGTTAATCAGCTATTGTTTTTTTACAAAAGAGTAAAATTCCTATTAATACATTTCCTTAAAATTTGAATAAAATGCATTATTTATTAATTGACAATTGTAAAAAAATTTAGAAAAATAATATTTACTAAATAAAAAGTGCCTAGCTAGAGTACCAAAATCAAATTTTAAAGTCGCCCGTATAAATAACAATTATAATCAGTTCACTTACTCGTATTCATCATCACTTGTTGACTTGGCGTATCGAAAGTATCTCGCAAAAGTAAGATGTGCAAACCTGTAAATAAGGAAAACACACATGAAAAAAGTGAAGCGAGATAAAAGTGGAGTTATCATATAATAAACTGACCAGTTAGAAATGTCTGATTTGATTATTTGGAAAATGAGAATTGTAAGTAGAATATCACTTGTAATAGCTCTGTTATCTGGAATATAATTGTTAAGTTTCTTTAGCAGAATAAACAAGAGAATTTGTTATAACAGTGCAGTAGAAAAAACAAATATGACACCAGAAAAAACAATATGACAATCAACTCTTACGAATTCAATGATGATTATCTATTCCACAATGATGGCATTTATAGAACAAAGCAAAACTTATAAAAGGTTTTAAGATATTGTTTGAAGCAGTGATTCTTAATAAGACGAAGAACTTGTGTACTCTAATACATTAAAAATCAAGGAGATAAAAGTAGTAATCATACAGTGTGAGAAATGTGTAAAATATATTTAATAAAAATAGTCAAAGAATAGTTAAATGTTAAATATTAGTTTCAAAAGCAGCAATGTTTGTGTTTAAACTAACATTATAAAACTGCTTAACAGACAATAGAAATTTAATTTAAAATACTTATTTCTATATAATATATTAATCAATATTGAATAATTAATAATATGATAATATAGTTGCACATTAAAACAATATAAAATTTAATTCGGTAATTAGTAACCACTTATTAGTGTGCAACCAATGGTATAATAACTTCTCCTTAAATCAATTTAAACTTCACACAGAATATAATTATTATGTCTTCGAAAATAAAATTTGAGAAGCTCTTCATATTAAGTACATTAAGCCTAAATTAAATACTCAATTATGTAATTGTGGCAACCAATTTATTTTGGATCTGCTCCAACGTTTTATCCCGGAATTTATATGTCTGTATACTGTTATCTTATTTATCTATAGCAATTTATGTTCTGTTTAAAGTAATGTAAATATTATGGTTATATATTATGAATTCCATTCACTAATTATTATTCTGTAACTGCTTTAAATATATGTTTTTTCTTAAATGTAATTTATACTGAAGAGGCAGAAAGGATTCTGTAAAACGCGCATTATTTCTAAATACAACGAATAATATTTCTATTCTATCTTTATTTCTTTATGAAACTTTTAAATTAGCTGACCTTTCTAATTTTAAAACATATGTATCATATACTAATACTCAATAAGACCTGTCGCCAAAAAAATATAATATAAGTGAATTTTTTGTTATAATGCACTAATTATTAATTGAGACTCATACTGTTGCCCAAAACATTAACTTGGTTCAATTAAGTGTCGGGTAAGTTGTGTGCTGCATATGGATATTCAAAGAGACAAAATGCACAAAAAATAATAATTTTATACAACTGATATTAAGATGTCAGGCAAAAGTTGTATGAAAAATATTTGTTTTATATGAATTACACAACTTTTATAATAACATTTATGAATTTTATGGATTTTTTAGGGGTGGAATAATAACTAAAACACGACACAATCAACAAAATGAACAGAGTGACAACTCTTGCCATTCTTACTCTATTATTTATACCATGAACAAACGGTTAACTAAAAACAATAAATTTCAGCATGTACGTCACTACCAAGGGTACTAATGAACTATCTTTTAATTGGAGGGTCGCTTTACACCGAACGCACACACTTGATAGATATTAACGCTACGACCTTTACACTATAAATGATTGAATCCATTCGTCTTATCGATATTTTACACTACAATAATATTGTGAAAATATATATAGCCTGTAATAGTTCACCAAAATATTCGTCATTTATGGATTAAATATGCATTGGGGAAATCTAATTAAACAAATAGCCTGTCTCACTGTTTTTAATCATATTTTATCCCACTTGATAAGGGAAGTTTCTCTTCCGAAAAGTTGGGTAAATATATACTTATTTCACAGCAGCTTGTGCTTCATCTGTTATTTTATTTTATTTTATTAAACACTTATGCATAATATGCTTTTAAATAGAAATATATTTTTGACTTAGAAATCATAAAATTAGCATAAACTTGTCACAAAAATTTACGGTATTAAAAATATTTATGAATGAGACATATTATAAAATAATATTCTTTAAATTGACAAAAGTAAAAACAAATATAAATTGTGCTTTAAATAATAAAAACAATAAAATTTAATTCTGTAATTCAGAAAAAATAATCATAATTGGCGAAGGACACGTAGATAGGACACGTTTTAATTTTAAGATACAATTCTTTTAAATTGACAAAAGTAAAACCAAATATAAATTGTGGTTTAAATAATAAAAACGATAAAATTTAATTCTGTAATTCAGAAAAAAGTGGCAAAGGACACGTAGATAGGACACATTTTTAACAATTTTTTATCATATTTTTATTGAAAGTTAGAATATTTATTATACTATAATTTAATACACTATTTTAAGGGAGTGATTGTCTAATAACGCCTTAAAAATATGGGCAAAAAAAATCTTTAAATAATGTAAATATTCTTGATAAAAATATAACATTTTCCATACTTAAATTTCTTATATATAATATGCATTTATTTAAAAGGTGATTAATAAACGCATATTAATTGATAATGATACAAAAATAATATAAATGAAACAACAATTCATTTTAAAGCAAAGTCAGTATTATACTATAAATTTAAAATATCTTAGACAAATAAAACTACGAACATGCTGCAATTTTGAAAAGTAAAACAAATTAATAATAACAAAATTTTACCAACATGAATAAATAACTTCGATTAATTATAAATGAAATTCATAATTTAATTAAAATTAAACATCTTTGCATAGCTATTGATATTATGAAGTATATACCTATTATAAACGTTAATTTATTTTTATATATACAATCTGAAATAATTTATAATTGTAAATATTACAAAGGGTAAACCAAATAATAAAATAAATATAACACTCGTAGTAAACAATAATTAACATCACGAGTAAGTAAGCCAAATTTAGCAGTTGGATTTTACAAGAGAGGAGAAACCAAGTTGTAAAGTTCATGCGTAAACATAATCAGTTTGAATAGTGATATAATGTATATACAACAGATTAACTGATACTATAACATCGGGTACATCTTGCAAACAATCATTATCAATATTGAATATTTTAATTGGCATACGAAATGTAAATCCAATAAAACCACAGGTATGTCAAAAAGATTTAATAAGAATTTCATTATTAAATAATATATCAAATTATATGTAAAAGCGAAAAAATATTGAAAGTATAAGTAAGATATATTTCATATGGGACGTTTCACAAAAATAATTGTAACAAATTATAAGATTTACAAATGAAAAGTTACACAGCAAAAAAACACAAATATATACAATAATATAGTTAATACAAATCACATGTCTGTTGTGATATTATGGACAAACATAAATTACCTTAAAGATACCTTAATTCTACTCGTATATGTAGTTCTTGCGATACAGACTTGCCGTAATGGCTAGAAAGTCTTCCTTATACCAGTAATGGACTGAACTCTGGTGGTCAAGGGGTTATAATGATTGCACTGTAAACGTGAGAACCCAGGTTCGATAATTATCTGTATATGTAACTGAAGAGCTTATAAAGAACGAAATGCATCTGGCATTTGGGTATGCAGTGGTTAGGAAAATTATTCAATTGTAATTAATGAATTTTATTATGATTTGTATTAACTATTGTTTTACTTTTGTTTATTTACTATAATATAATTAATCGGTTTTCAACATTGTAACATTCACAATTAGTTGAAAATACTTAATGTTAGATCTAAATGTTTCATAATAAAAACATGAATAGATATTTAAATAAATTCTCGCGATTACTTAATTTATTTAAAAAATTATCAAAAAAATAAGTTTATTTAATATCACAAATGTATTTTAAATCGTATAAAGCTTTGAAGTACCTTTGTATAGATTTCAGTATTGCTATTATTTTAATATGATAGGCATCAATGCTTTTAACAATTCAATTGTTATCATGTATTATTTAAATAATAATGTAGAAATATAGACATCGCAAGTATATAGTTATAAACAATTTGGTATCAAAATTCTTATTAAATGAATAAAATTAGAAGAGCATAGTAAAATGAATATTTCATCTTAATCTATATATTATTATATCTATCTGACTATTCCAACAATGAATAATTACCATCTACCAACACGCAAATTTAGATTATAAATCATTGGTAAATTGTATTCTACTTAACAACTATTTGATATAATTTGCATTCACTTTAAAAAATATTTTGTATTCATTAACATTTTAAAGTCGTCTAAAAACAAAAATTTTAGTTTGAAAGTTGTATAATGGATTACATGGAGACATAATATTATTATAATAAAATGATGAACTACATAATATACGTAAAACACCATAAAATAAACTCTCATTAAGACATAAGAATTTCCACAAGAAAACTAATTCCTACCGGCGTTGTCCTCACTAACAGAATGTCTGATAGTACTCAGGCAGGAAACCATCCGCTTGAGGCAACCACATTTTCCTAAAGGAGTCGTCATCCGCTGAATTGCCACTAGTTCACGACGCGATCGAGGGATGTTCTCACTGAAGTTGGAAAATATTGTTTTTTATAATAACGTGCAAATTTTCATTTAATAAGACATTCTTCGAACAAATATCATCATCAAATTATTATCATTAAGAGTAAAATTCATTAATTCTTAAAGTAAACAAATGTAATAAAAAACATGCTGTTTACGAAAGTTACAAAACAATGAAGGAATAACACATCTTACAAAAAGATGTGGAATAAACAAAGCTCCAACAATTATGCCTAGAGATCAACATACTAGATGAACATCAATAAAACTTTTTTATTATTTATTATAATTGCGAATAAAGGAAGTTGAAAAAAATAATTAGAATTACAAGGCTTTCATTATTGTTAGTGAGTTTTTTGTTAAATATAATATATAAAATCTAGTTCAAAACATCCAAAGATACTGAATAATGTACCTATTTATTTAACTAGATCTACAATCTAAGAAAAGTAAATAGCAAAGTTTTGTTTTCTATCTATATCTTTATTTGTGATTGGATTGATTGTGTGATGGAAATCTGTGATTGTATATCTATGTAGTTAATTAAATTATTCGATGTCTATTGTTAATCTATTTTATAACGAGACAATACCGTACATAACGTAGAATAGAAACGTTTAAGTCAATTAAAAAACAAATGACCAGAGAAAATAAGCTGTAAACAAACAAAATTATTAATTTTATTTGAAATAAAAAATGAATAATAAATATATAGTTTCTTTTAATTCAAGTTATTAAATTAGAACCTGTTAATTATAAAAATATAACAAACAGTACATGATGACTTACAAAAATGTTAATCTTCATTTAATGCGTCTCATAGATATTAATTAGGCGAAAAAATATTATTATTACTGACAAACACTGCCGACTTATTAATAAGACAACAAGCTTTCGGCGCTATAAATTATATAAAAAGGCACATTTACTTGCCTTAATTCTGATCGAATTCCAGCTTTGTTGGCTCGAATGTCGTGCCAATTGCGTGTGACCTTGTTGAGCAAGGCATCTCGCTTGGCTGTTAGATCCGTGATACACCGAAACAAGGGAGCGTACACTGCATTGAGTATGTACACCTGGAGGTTATACAAATTATTTAGGTGAATATTAAAGTTGAACTCAGTAACACGAATGCATCAGTTATGTATAGCATGGACAAAAAGTAAAATATTACCTCAAGAGCCAGTTTTAAGTAATTTTCAAATAGTACATCATTCTGCATTGCCCGACGCTGAAATAAAAAACACCTTATTAATAAGACTCTATTATTTATATCTACTGATATTGATAATAATATATTAATTAAAATATATACGATCAAATCTATTCATGTCACGAAATTTAAATACCATAAAATATAGAATTAGATTTACTTATTAATTTTTAGTTGTGTAAAATGTCTGTTACAGTTAATTTAATTAAAAAGATTACTTAAATGGTTTCTTAATTTTAAATGGTGTCTAAACTAAATTAATTGGAGCAATCTTAACAATATGTAGTGGTACACAGAAAAAAAATCGTTTCGTACTTCTTATATTTACATGTCTGTAAGTAAAGTAAGAAGAACATTATTAACAGTGAAATGTAATAATTTTAAGAATAGATTAATTGAGAATCTAATGTTATAATATGCGTTATAGATATAGTCTCTTCAAGTGCTCTTTTATTTTTCAATTGTCATGAAGGAAAATAATAATAAATGCATCACAACAATCAAGGGCGTCCCCAGGGGGGGGGGCTATTATATATTACAATTTACTATATGATGTAAGTTTTCAAGTCAGAGGAAAACACTATAAAAGCTATCTTTTAAAAGTATCTTTTATAGTATACATAGGTTGCGTGTTCCAATCTACTGGGCCAATCCTACCTTATTCCTTTTACTATAACGCTTATAGTATTTGTGGCAGTCACCATACAAGTATCTACACCGGAATAGTGTAACACTGTAACACGTAATAATAAATATAGTAATGGGAGATGAAACATCGAACCGATTGATAGCTTAACCTAAGTAAAGCAATTTTATGGCCTCTTGGTGCACAATCTCAATCTTGTCCTCACAGCTTTGGGTGTATTCCTGTAAAACACCTTTGTTCAGTTTTCTGATTCATAAATAAATCGTGCATGCTACGAACAGGTTACAGATTACTGTATTGCATCAAATCCGAGCTGGATACCCGATTCACTGCTCTATCAAAGACTGCGTCACGAATACTTTGCCTCGTACCATCAATCGTGACGTACTGACGTTGGGGACGTGGAAGAAGTTATCACAATGTATTCTGCTGACTTGATCGACCAGCGCATCACCAGTCAGGAATTCAAACTGTGGAAGCGTAAATGGTCAGAAGTCTCTGCACAGGATCGTCCGGACACACTTGGTGCAGCACT
>JAYRBW010061548.1:0-10309 GCA_036023295.1 Invenusta paracnida | reverse complement strand
GGACTCAAAGTGCATCTGAGCATGACTCAGCACCGTCCCCCCCTCCCTCCCACGCATTGTGACTGTCCTCCTACTACCCTACTACTGTTAATGATATTTTCTTTTTCATTGTTAATTTAAAAATGAACAGTTTGAGATTGTATAGCATGCAAATGTTTTTATTCAATTCTGTCAATCTCTATTTGCTATTTACTATCTCTATTTACTAAGTACTTTGAGATTGACAAAAAAACTTAAACTGTTTAACATAATATTGACTGATTCAGTATTAATATTTTCTCAAATTCGAAGGATGACTGATCATAAATTTTGTGGAATTCCTCATTGTACTATATTCTCTTCTATAATTTCTATAATTTCTATAGTTTTATATTTAATTATGGTTACTTGTTTACAGTTTTATTTTCAACTTCTATCTTTATATTTTTCAGTTTGACAAGAAACTATAAATCACTGTCCTGAAATTGTTTAGTATTCATAATGAGTACTCTGAAACCACGTAATCGAGGTGTGCCTAAGCAATGTATTCATGGCCCAACAAATTTATATCGGCTTTCAAGTCCTATTGGCTTTTTGGAACTGGAGGCATGTACTCGTGGTGTGCATCGACTTGGTCAGATTCAAGATATGACTGATGAAAATTTCACGCCAGATGAAAGGTACCAAAAATGAGACTTCTTTGTTATACAAAGTCTATAACTATTTAATTTTATAATTTTTTTGCAAATGCTGCAAAATAGCTTGGTCGCAATAACTAATGTTTGTTGGTTTTTATATTTACCCTTGTAGATTGACACATTTTGTAATTAATTGGGATCATATAAAAAGAAACTAAAAGATTTATTAATAATTTATATTTGAAGTATCTGATATTATATATTGTGAATACAAATATATTGTTATTTTGCTAATTTTATATAGTAAAAACTAATTTATTATGCGTTATACGTAGATTGAATATTTCCGACAAAAACAGGACGTATTTGATATACATATTTTGTAAGTAGATGGGTTTACAGCCCTGTTTTACTGTTAATTGTCACTTCGTATAAATAGTTTTATAAAATAATTGTTGTTGATTTGTTTCATTAGACAACTTTTATTGCTTCTATGACTGATTAATTAGAAATATAAATTATTTTTAACATTATAGTTTAAACATAATATAATAATAATTAGATATACCATTGTTTTGGTGACATACAGCACGGGTATCCTCTTGACCTGGCAACTCTATCCAGACAATGGCTACCTCTACAAGCCAGTAAAACAAGTCATCTCCTGGTTGGAGCGCTACTTTATGCGAACATCTATTCGATCTTTTCCACCACTTCCTAAAATCTGTTATATATATGCCGAAGCGGGTCAGTTTTCTCTGTTTTTTACAACATTTTAAATTTAATTTGTTTCCTGCATATTCAATAATAATTTATCAGTAATTTCTTAGTTCGTATATTTTTATTTAAAAATTAATCTATGTTTAAACCATATTATTGCATGTTAGGTATACAACTCTTCTTTTAGAAGTAGTTTATCATGTATAAAGTAAGTTACAAATTAATATTTTTATTTGAAATTTTTGATATATAGATAGATGATTGTGGAGAACTTACAGGAAAAAACTTTGATTGCATTGCGAACAATAAAGTGTGCTATTTCATCTTCAGATCAATCACATATTAACCTCACTCTTACTCCAAAATTAAAAAATCATGTTAAATCTGCACAAACTCGATACAATCAATATCTGGAAGATAAGAAACAAAAGACCAAAGATCAATGCAACACAAATAAACGTAAATTAGTTGTTGAAGAGATTGCCACTTTACAGAAGAAGCAATTAAGACTTGAAAGTACAATTGCTGTTATGACCATAGAAGCAAATGAATTGGCAAATGATTCAGAGAAGAAAGAAAATTTTAATTTGCTCTCAAAATCAAATGATCTACGAAACAAAGTGAAAAAAAATCTTATGAAGTGTCTCAAATACTTTAAAATTTATCAAATTTAAATGAATCTCGCAACCACTTAGACTAAATTATGTTTAACTCATAGACTTGATTTTTACTGTTGAGAAATTTATGTATGCATAAATACCTAAATATTTATTTTATAATTATTGATGTTAAACCATAGTATATTTTACATTTAATTCTGTTGCATATTTTATATTTAATTTTGTTTTAAAAATATAGTGGGTGTAACTGATGGCTACGAGGTCAACAGCAATTACTAAAGCACTTAATATATATGTAAATATTTTGTAAAATTAAATTTTAATATTTATTCAAAAAGCAATAACCTATAAATACTTCATGAAGGGCATTAAGTAAATGCTCATAGCCTTTAAGGGGAGGAGGAGGCCATTAAAAAAATATTGCATTATTATGAATTATGCATATTATAGTATGTTAATATGTTAATTTGTATTTTTATGATACTACCAGTAGATTTAGGTCTACTCTTATACTTCTGGTTTCTAGTAGTTAATTATATGTATATATTTAAGTAAATCATCCTGGAAAACTCCTGGAAAAAAATTATGGAAAAAGTGTGGGAACTCTGATTAATTATATTTACATAAATTTATAGTTTTAGAATTTTGCTTAATGTATATACTTGAATTAAAAATAGTACACTTATGCGTGAATATACTGGAATTTTTGTATCAATCAATAGCATAAAAGCAAAAGTAAGTACAGCTCAACAGTGCAAATATCCCGACACAATATAAAACCAATAATTTGCATATAAACTGAAATAATTAACAAAATTCGCAGATTTGTGTAAACATTCAAGTGTATTAAGCATATTATTTAAGGAAACATAGTTTTCTAGATTAATAAAAAAAACACATTAACATATTATGTAGTCAAATAGTTATGAATAAAAATCACAATTTTCCACTTCTTCAATCCGTCCTTTGTTCAGGTTTGCACTCATTTGGTCTACGAGGCGAGCCATACAGAGGATCGCTCGGAAGAGTTGACCCGGGCCCACGCGGATAAGTTACATGTAGTTCATCCCTCCTGGGTTACCGAGTGTGCCAAACAGTGTCGCCGCCTCCCGGAGGATGATTTTCCGGCCCAGCTGACGGCCCTAATGTCCGCATGCACGCCGCAGGACAACATCTCTGTGGGCGGTCGTGGTGGCGGCGATAGAGGTGCCAGCAGTGATAGTAAGCGAGATGAGGAGAGAGAGGTAGGGAGTAGAGGGGAGCGGACTGGAATCACCACGGATGACTCTACTGCCACCGGTGAGAGTCGCACAATCACATATCCAGGATTTCTATTTATTTTTAGTATTATATAATATATGTTAACCTGTAATTTCAAACAAATTTGTTTTATTATTTTATTTACAAAAGGTCTATCTTATTACTTATGCCTTTATCTTCATTCTTATTCATGATGAAGGGATATAACAGTTGTCACAAAATTTGATTATTAAAAATAATAGTATCGATTTTGTTAATATTTTTTCTTAATTTACACAGTTCAGTTTTTTTTAAAGAAATAATTAATGTAATATGGCGTTCTCTTATTTTTAAATATTTATCGATTCGAGCACATTCCACTAGAAATATTACACGTACGTCATTTGCTCAGTTCTTACTCAATCAAATAAATTTACCTAAATTAGCTTAACTTTTTTTCTTTTATCGAAAGAGAAAAATAATAATTGAACACATTTATTATTATTTAGAGATTAATTATTACGATTATAAATTATAAATTATTATTATTATTTCAATATAGTTGAGAAATTACCTTATAGGTACAATTACGATGTGTTCTAAAAATTAATGATCACTATTTTTGGCATACGGTGTAACACTATTTTCTTAAATTGAAATATAAAATTTTATTTCTATAGAATAGTAATTCAACTTATTGCTTTGTATTATATATTTTGTTCTGTTCTTTTAGTTAAAATACAATTATTCGTAACCAAAACATTCACTTGATATTATTTCTTCAACTTTAGTAATAAAGTCTTTAATATTTATCTGTTTTTTCAATTGTATGGATTTTTCTTCAGTTAGACAAACACAAGAAACTAAAATAAATTGGCACGGAAACTTATGTCTTGAATATTCCGGATTTTTTCTTTTGACAGGTGACGAGGCTAGCTTCCACAACCGAAACTCCCTTCTCCTTGGTGATGTCAGCCGTCGCTTGGAGACGATGGCTAGTCACGTGAGTCATGTGACTGGCCCCACTAGTCATGGCCACCACAACGCGAAGCGGAAGCGGCGTCGAACAGCAACACGAACCTCCTCGATCGACGAGGATACGGGGTGTGAGCTAATGTCTGATGAAGTCACTGGTCATCAAACCGGTGACGTAGACACTGGTCCAACCAATCAGATTCTAGCACAACCCAGCCAATCGTTGCAGGTGAAGTTACTAGTGTGTTTTTGTGGTTAAAATTACATGACTCGAAACAAACATAACAGAAAATGATAGCTTTATCTGTGCAATAATCTAAACTATAACCCAGTTAATTTAGGTGACAAAGTTAGGGCGTTAATTGTCGAAAATTGGTTACAGATAGACAATCAATAAGTAACAGTATATTTTTATAATTTCGTCAGTTGAGATGCCTGGACGGTAATATGAAAAAGTTTTGATCGTAGTATGGGGGTCGTGTTTAACTTATTACTTTAATTACTAATTGAATTGAATAAAAATATACTAATGATAACAGAAATTTTGTTATAATTATAATTTTTTTGATAATAATCTAAATTAGAATTCTACAAAATATTTATTATTTGCAATCAAAAGAAAATGTCTTAAAATATTTTATTAAAATAACGTACAAATTATATTTTTATTTAAACGTAATCACATTGATGGAAACGTTTTGATGTGATTGATACTAAAATTGAAGTATTATTGCCATATTTTTCAAAACTTTGATCATGCCATTGAAGTTTGGAGTTATATGCTTATGTAAAATTTAAGTGAACATTTTAAGCTGTTTATTATTTACCAAGATGTTAGTAGCCTAGGACATCCTAGTGGAAACTATTTTGAGACTCACTAAATTTTTGAAATAAATATTTTCTGAGTAACTATTTTTTATTGTGAAGAAATTATTTTTATTTATTTATTTAATTATATAATAATAAATTATTTCAAAACAACTAAACTATTTAAAGTATGAAACTTATCATGTGATGTTTTTACTTGCCTATATTTAATGAAATTTTGGTTTTCTTACGACCTTTGTAAAACCATTCTTACAACCGTTTCTTAAATATAATTTGTGAATATAAAGTTTCTTTTTTATAGGTACGCTGGCGTTATGACGATGCTGTAGGAGCGGTTGATTCGGCCTTTGACCAGGCAGCAAACGCCGATGGTGGCCGACTGACTGAGGGCAGTGGTGGCAATCAAAATGTTGAAGGCTCGTCTTCAAGTACAGGGGGTGGCGGTAGGGGTAGTGTAATCGCAATATCACCTCCTTGTCCCAGCACGAGTACTGTCATTCATCAACAGTCAACTACTGGTAGAGGGGGCATGGGTCCACCGGCTACCACCGAAATTATCCCGGGAAAAAAGTATATTTCTGTTATATTTATGGTTCATAATAATATCCTAACTGAGCATTGGCATTAAAGCCCAATACAATTTAACGCATACTGCTGTCATAGAAAGCGGTTAACTTCAATGTTTATCTCTTTATTCGGCTACCAGTAGCTTTGAGTCTTCGCTAACTGCCTTTTGTGTCGCTAAGTTTGTAAGTCTGCTATGTGTTTCAACGCATACATCTCAGTGGGACACGATCACTTATAGCTTTGTTCGTTGATACACATAATTACATAGTTTTATTTCAATTTTTAGTATCAAAATAAATAATAAAATAACGTAAAAATAATGTTTTTTTATTTAACGTCATCACATTGATGGAAACGTTTTGATGTGATTGACACTAAAATTGAGGTATTATTGCCATATTTTTGAAATATTTGATCATGCTATTGAAGATTGGAGTTATATCCTTAAATAAAATGTTAGTAAAATTTAATTTTTTAAAACTAACTTATTATTGACTAGGATGTTATTAGTCAATTATATTCCTCAGGCTCGTTTTAATAATAGGTGTTTTAGTTTAGATTTTAACTTCTTTGCAAAAATTGTGATAAGGTGCTGTACTATCAACTGTATAGAGTGTGTGTTATATTTTTTCCGTACTTGGTTACTATATTTCATGTAAGTTATTTTCGAGTTTGGATTTCTTATAATAGTATACATATTATATTTGTCATAACTTTTGTTTAATTATATTATTTTAAAGATTATATTTTTCATGTTAGTTAATTTTTTTCATAAACTTATGACTTAGTCTCTTGTTTTTAGTACATTTTTATGTGTTCGCCTGAATTGGGAAAGAGTGATGTGTGTCAATTCATGTAAAAAAGATAATTATTAATTAACATATATCTTAATGTAAATAAAAGGGGTAAATATTTATTTAAAATAAGTTTTACCATTGTCACATATTGTTTCATTTATATTTTAGAGAAGAACGGCAAGTTAAAAAATTGTTTTTTTGTTTTTTGTTAAAATTTATGTTGTTGTCAAAAAACTTTTTTGTAGTTGACATCTTATTTATTAAGATTGATTTTATTATAATGATTTGTATTTATGTTTATATTTTGTTATTATAGTTTAAGTGGTGAAAAATTAATTATTTATAAATAACATTTTACAATCAATTTGAAATGTAATGAAGCATTATAATATATTATATTGCATCTAAAAATCAGCGAGTTTTGGGCGTAAACGACCTTTTTGGTTTTAGAGTTTGACTTAATGGTTCTATTTTACTTATTATTAGTTTTTTTGTTTTAAAAATAAACTGTTTCGGGGTAAATATACGAAATACTTTTTATAACAGTTTATATTACAATTTGGTCGTAAATTATATAATAATAACTCTTTAGACTTAGATGGTTTTTGAAAGCATTTCAAACTAATACACAACAATTTTGTGAGCTAATATATCTTGATTTTTTCTTATGTGATTTTGAGTTTTCCTATAATATTTAATTTAGGTACGAAGTATGCAAGCCAAGTGCAATTACCTTTAAAAACTAATAAGAAGTGACATCTGTTGTTGCAAGATAGAATAGGTAATTTTTGTTAATTATATAAAATATGTACTAATTTACATATAAAAGTTTGTAGTATTATATTTATATCTCAATAATTCATTTTGTAAAATAAGTGCAATAGCTTATTAATTTTTATTTAAAAAGTCTAACTTTTTTTAAATTCATTTTATATATTATTGTGATAAATTTTGTAAAAAAAACCAAGGCATTCATTTAAATAATCATGGTGTTGAAGTAGTGAAATGTAGAGTTACTCAATCAAATACAAAAATCAGTAATAAAGCTATAACTTTAAATCTGTTGACAGATTTGTTTTTTATAAATTAATTTGTATTATTTTTAAATAAATAATTTACTAATGATGACGTGAATTTAAATATACATTAAATAATGTCCTTATTATGCCGTGTCTGGGTATTTAAATTGTATATAGGTAGTAAGTATACAACTATGTTTTTTAATATGTTCGTTTATTAATGTTTCCTTAGGTTTAGTTTTTTTTATGAAATTTAGTAGGAACGTTTCTTGATATCATTGGCATTCCGCTTGTTCTTTTTAAATTTTTTTTATTAACGATACTATTGTGATGATTTTTAATGATACGTGGTCTTGATTACAAGAATGTCATTTTATGAACGTCTCATTTTCATTTATGACAGAATTCTTTATTTTTAGTAATTAAAATCTGACGGTCTTCTTAAGAGGTTGTGTTTATTTTATTTTTGAACCCTTTAAATTGATCAGTATTTGTTTTTAAATCAAGCACATCTATCTATCTATTGAACCAATTAGAACTCGTACACTGACATCATCAACATCTGGAACGGCTGCGTCATCTGAGGTAACCAGTAGTTTGAAAGAGGGCTGGACGGAGTCCAGTAGTGGAACTGGGTCGGACAGACACGTGTTCCTGTTCAGTGGGGTGACACCGGCCGAGAGAGATCATTACACTGAGGTTGTAAGCCAGTTGAACGGCTCGGTTGAGGAGGCCTTGGCTGTAAAGGATACAATTACGCATCTCATCACCAAAACACCGGGTATGTATAAGCTCACCAGAGTTAGTTAATAGCGTGGATTCGCTTTTTATCTTAACTACATTTGATTTGAGTGGCTTATATAAAGAAATGATATTACTGACTTATTAATAAATGGTTAACTTAATAATACATTAATAATTAATATTAATATATATTTTAGCAATACTAGTCAAAATATATAGAAAAACTTTTATTTGAATGCATTTTAGTGTATTGATCATTATTAAGTTTTAATTTTGCTTTAATATATGACAAATGTTTTCATTTTCGAAAAAAATTAGCCTATTATATTTTAGTGAAATCACAGAAAGTTATTATGAGTGTACGAAACAAAAACTAATATGTTTTATATGCATTATCGGACACAATGTTTATACTGTACATAATACTTTTTAAAGTATTAATAATTTAATCAGATTTTATATCACTGGATATTTTCTAAGGATATACATTTTGTTAAATAATCCATTATAATATAAACAGATCCATAACTTACAAAATTTAAACTAGTTGATTAATATTGATTCCCTATGAAGTCGTTGCTTTTAAGTACTCACTATCGTACTCAATTTTGGTGAAAATGTTCAACTTTTTTAAAAGTTGACTCAGTTGAGTCGTTTCAACCCTTACCTTTATTCCTATTTCTGCGGATAAAAATGACTTATTTAAGTAAGTTCAGTTTCTTTTTCTTGCCAATTAGAGAGAACGAAATAAATAAGGGTTATTTACATTTATATTAATATTTTTCTATTTTCGTGTCTGTAGCCCGAAGCGAGAAGTTCATGGCATGCCTGGCGAGTGGGAAGTGGATCCTGCACAAGTCCTACCTAGATGCCTGCGCTAAGGAGGGTCGCTGGGTGCCTGAGGAAGGTTACGAGTGGGGTGGCCCGGGCACAGAGCCCATGTTGGCAGGTTTGGAGTCCAGGGGAGCAGGGGGTGGACCAAATCGGGAACTAGCGAGGGCGGCACGTCGTTGGCGGGCGGAAGGGGGTGGCGGATTCCGGGGCTGGCGAGTGATCTTTGCACCAGGATGTGGCAAGGAGGCCAGCTTCCGCAGACTAGTGGAGGCTGGTGGAGGACTGGTAAGATCTACCTCTTATTTCTAGCTTCCCTTTACAAGCTTAAGTTTAAGAGCGTACTAATATATTATCTCAATGGCAAAATGTTGGGTTCATCTGCTCTCCAAAATTTGAACTTGTTCAAAACATATACGTTGTAGATGCCAATTTATACTGAGAAATGTGAAATAAGCTAGATAAAAATAAAGTTTTTTATTTGTTTTATAGCCTTATATTATACAAGACTAGGAGCCTAACACCATATTATTCACATAATATTAAAATCTAAATGTAATACATTAACGAAATATAATGTTTTTTCAATATTTTATTATAACATGTTCCTCATTACAAAACGGCTGCTACTATTGATATGTCACTAACTACTCAGTGCTATAGCATAACCTATCGTTAATGTTTTAATACAATTTAACGTAGGATTTTTATAGGGATTTTACTGGACATATATTTAATAAACTATAACGATGATTTTATACTTATGTGAAAAGTATCTATAATAATTTTTTAAACGAATTACTTTAATTCGTGTGTTTTATCGGCCCTACCATATAAGGTAGTGGGTACTAGGGTAAAGGGTATAAACAAAAGTTTTTGACCTTGTTAATATTACTTTATAATTGATTCGTTAGAAGGTTTTATAATATTAAAAAGGTTAGATATCTATTAATAAATATGTAATTTATAATTCATTAGTATACAATGATCAATGAAGATAATGTATTCATTATAACATTATGTAATATCAATATCAATATATTTATCAATAAATGCGGGATAAAATATACAGGGTGGTCCGACGGTAGTCCGACGGTAGTAGTCCGACGGTATTTAAACAACATACTAACAATAAATGATTATAATAAAATAAGCTGTATTCGTACAAATTTTAGTCCAAGTACTGTATTTATTTAAAGACAGTATTTAAACAACAAACTAACAATAAATAGTAGTAGGGAAGGAGTGTTACGAGAACAAAGACCCAAAAACAAAAGATTATGTGGCGCCAAATTCAAATTATTAATTATTTTTATCTATTTAAACAAAATTCTTTGCGCCAAATTCAAATT
>JAYRBW010061547.1:0-10309 GCA_036023295.1 Invenusta paracnida | reverse complement strand
TATCTAATCAAATTTTGTGTTGATTTATAAATTGCTCCTTATTAATTTTTGTGTCCACCTCAAAAAATGAATGTCCTTGAATTTTTTGTGTGTACTCAAAATGTCCTGGAATGTCCTCAATTTTTTTTAAATCAAACATGAACACCCTGAAGTATGTATGGCAAGACACACCAATTAAAATTCAGAGTTCATAAGTATATTTTAACTTGCAAACAGTTAAGAATTACAGATAATATCCCAGTTTTCCGCATTAAATAATTTTTCAATTTTTGTAACATTTTTATAATTGAGGAGATTCTTGATAATCGTGATGTGGTTGTGGCTACCAGCTTTTAGTAGTGTATATGGGTGTATAATATATATGTATATTTAATGTATATATAAAAACATTTAAAAAAATCGAAAAACAATTTAACACGAGAAACTGGGATATATCCAAATTACATCCCTTATTGAGTAGATCAGACTCAAATTTGGTGTCCAATATTTGTTTATATAATTTGCAAAATATAATTTACAAAATATATTTATATAGCTTTTAATAATTTGTTTAAATATTAGAGAAGTTTATTATTTTTATATTTATTAATTTCTATTTAACATAATTGTACAAGAATACAGACTGAGCATTTATTTTGTGGAAAAAAACTTGGCCTGACATTGCACTTAATGCAACAAATTATATATGATTTTAATGACCTCAAAGGTATTCATTCTATCATTCATTAAAAAATGTAGTAGAGAGCTAGACTGCTAACATGAATACTGAAGTAGATAACTTCTATTTTTACCCTGACCTTAACAAATAAACAATAACTTAATTTAGACTCAGTAAATTATAATTAGTTGTACCTGGGTTGACAATCTGACTGTCTTGCCATGAGCATTTGTACCCCAGAACTAGGTGACAAGACTTCTTGGTAAGGAGATAAATTATAATAGATGTGACATCAAATGAAAAACTACAGTTTTTTATACTTAATTTAAATATTATTTTTGTAGATTCTGGTAATTATGCCTTAAACCTATAAGTATTTGATGTTTTCTTGGTATTTGCATATATTTTGTAGTATTTCTGAAGTCTCTGATTATTATTCAATATAGTGTGATAGTTCTCTCTCATCTTCCTTTGATGGTTCATCCCATAGATTTAGATTATTTGTTTATCTCTCAACCTAGATAGACAACCTATGCCTCGCGCTGGTTGTGCAAGGCAAAAAAATATATTTCCCTGGCTAACACATTGTAATTTGTTCCTTTTTAAGGCAAAATTACACAACTAGCCCAAAACGTTTAAAGAACAAAAATTATATATTTAGAATCGCCATGAAAAACTGTACAATACTTTAGTTTGCAAAAAAAAAATTATATAATGTCTAGTTACAACAAATAAAAACAAATGGTATCTTTTAAAAAAAATTTCAATAGAAACGGCTATACTTAACAGTATTTGGTAGAGAGCTGAAGAGAGCTACTGATTGCTATTCGTGTCTGTGATTGGTTGACAGGATTTTGCCTCGCGGCAGAGAGATACCAAAATTTATTATAGGATTCATTTAGATTGTGCATCTAGGTAGAGAGAAAGAAAGAGGGCTATTTATATCTATGGTACCAACGCTCTACCAACTGAGCTACTCGTCCCCAATGGTATTCAACGGTATACAACGGAATTATTCGAAAATAAAACAGCGGCGTAAACATATGCTTCGTCAAACATGACTGTGCAAAAGAAACAAGAAAATCACATTTTAAATAGAAAGCCATGCCGATTAAAACAAAACCTTACAGTATTGTGCAAGTAACACGTAAAATGTTGATAAATGAGTTATTAGGGGGTTATTTTTTTAATTATCCAGTGTTCAAAGCAGGGACTACTAAAACTACTATATTGCAGACGCTCTTGTTATTTATTGATTTGAGATGTTACTGCGTCGTCTTATGAATATCAAATAAAAATAAAATCGTCACAAAAATATAAACCAATAAACAAGTTCAAAGGTAACACTAAAAACTTATTTTAAAAATACTTGCTCAAACATTGATGTTCAGCGAAAATAATTTTTTGGAAATTTCTAGTTTTGCATTGTAAGTACTAATCTATAATTGGGTTTTGACATATGATAAACTTGGTTACTGTTCTTTGCTGAACATCAGTGTATGAACAAGTACGTTCAACATTATTTTTTAGTATTAGCTAGTATGAACTTGTTTATTGATTTTTTGTGACGATGTCATTTTTGTTTGATATTCATAAGACGATGCAAATAACATCTTCAGTTATAAATATAAACATATAAATATATTCAGAATTTTTTTGTCTATGGTACATTTTTATAGATGCAATATTCATCGCAAATATTGATTATATTGTTTTAAGTAGTAATTATTTTGACATAATGTTGGTGTATTTTTATTTCAATTTAGCAATTGCAGAACAAACTTTATTCATTACGATTTAAACATTTTGTCTTTGAGTTTGTTTCTTGACTTTCATACTTTTTACGTTGTCGGGTTTTTTATATCAATATAGAGTTTGGATAAATTCTTAATAGTTCCTGGATCATCTAAGCCATATAAAGTTGCAAATATAAATTGAAAGCTTTTTATAGATATAATATCGCTTTAAAAGAAACGTTTATAACACTATTAAAATATAACTTTTATATGCTCGTATATCAATAACGTATTATCCGTTATTACATTGATGGGTGTTGAATACGGGAAATATATTTCTATTTAGGCGAATCTGAACACAAAATTTAATGACTTTTGAATCAATTATTTTGAAATATATAAATCAATAACGTATTCCAATATATTAGTTTTTGCTCAGAATATAAACACGATTAGAGATATAAATCAATAAAGGTGTTGATATTCAAAAAGCTTATTGATTTAAGTAAAAAAATTCCTCCTTTCAAATATACTATTTCAGAACATTACTCATGACAAGGAAAATTAGGACAACGCAGTATCGCTCTTATAAGAGCTCATCAGCTAGCCTAACCCTTGATAACTATTTATTGTACGTTTCCCATAAATCACTTTTATTTTCTCTGGTACTATAGATACTAATTTATGTCAATAGAATTTGACTTTTGGTTTTTATGCAAATTCTTGTTTCAATACACTCTCGGGCCTTGTACAGTACTGCTTTTTCTGGTTTATTACTGTTATCAAGGGTTAGGCTTTTATAGCTGACTAGCTCTGATAAGAACGAAATAGCGTTGTCCTATTCACCCTTGTATCAGAAATGTACCGAAGAGTATATCTGTAAGGGGAGATTAAAGTGGTTTACTTGACTTGTATTGTTCTGAGCGGAAATTGCTCATTACTTCACTTAAATTATTGATATTAATTATGAAGTATTGAATTTGAATATAATTAAAAGTGATGAAAGAAATTAACTCAATATAATTTTTTGAAACACACACTGCATGTTTTAAATTCTATTAGATCTTTTGATATCAAAGTTTTGCGAAGATTTGATTAGACAAGATATTATTTTTAAACTGTAAGTTGATACCTTGACATTGTTATTTGGTCTCTTGCAATACGGGATTTGAAATGCGTTAATTTTTATACATTTTTTTATTACGTTAAAAATAAAACCATCCTACTTCTTTATAATATTGCATATTATGATGAACTGTCTAACTTTATAGACTATATTATAAGTATTATTATTATTATTATAGTTTATTATTCTTTTCATAGGTACACCATAGATTTAATTAATAGGTTTTGATAATTCATGAAATAAATAATTTGTAAGTTATTCCAATACCAATGATAATAATATAATATATTGTCGATACTGTTTAATATTAATCGGTCACACATTTATAAAATTCATTTTTAAATTATAAACTATAAAGGCTAAGTTACTAATTTTGAAAAATTAGATAGCGAGATGCCCACAAAAATGATATACTAACACGTTAAACATGTTTAGTACGTTGAGAAACCAGAAGTGTTTATATTTTGCGTATATATGTTTGTGTATGTACGGATATGTATATTACCTTTTCATTGTCTGCTTGTATAACTATGTATGTTAGTAAGTTTATAAAACATGTTTAATTATTAAATTTCTTCATAAATACAAACTCCCAATTTTTAATAGCAACACCTACTAATTTGCCGTGTTCGACCTTTGAAAAGCATTTTTTAATTACATAGTAATACGATCATGAGAAAAAGGCTATAAAAAGAATGCATAGATTTTGGACAAAGAATTAACCAAACTGAGTTTGTCAACCGACAAAAGAAATGTGTTCTGTTATATTATACTTTTTTACTTAAAATGAACAAATGAAAAACTTTCAGCTTATGGTGTGAAAAGCTTATAGTAAAGTGTGCAAACACAATCAACTGCGCTGCAAGAAAACGAACAACACTGGACAAATCGAATTCGTTGCAAACTTGTATTAAAATATATAAATATTATTTTTTAATGCTCTCTTAAATGTTACCTGTATAAAGCTATTCAGAACTGATAAAACTAACATACCATTTTTAAGAGAAAAAATTGTAAGACTTATTTATTCAGTGAAAATGATACAAATAATGCTGAAATTATATAAAATACACATTTCTATCGTGATTGTTTGGATCAAACAACCTTATTAATATGTTTTTATCTCTACGAAAATTTATTTTATTCATGGATCAGTTACATATGTGTGGTTTTCGTATTCAATTGAAGGAAATTTCTCTATTAAAATGTTCACCCAAAAAGAATAAATGTTGTTCAATTAGACTGACTAAATAAACAAATTGAATTAAGCTATGTTTCAAATGTTTCGTTAACTGATAACATCAAATTTAGACAATGAAAATAACGATTTTTCAAGGATTTTTTGTCACGTTTTGGACGAAATATAGCTATACTTAGTAAAAGGTTAATTATAATAAATTACGCACAAATGTACTCTATTTAAACTATTCATATACGGTCATTTAATCATTAATAAGGTCTCATGTTTCTAGTACAAATCGTTGTTAACGAATGCAGCCTCATTTTTTAAATTTTACTAACATAATCAATACCAGACTTTTTGCACATACATATCACTGGGAGAGGTGGCACTATGAATTTTAAACTTTGCATGTAATTAAACATTTTGTAAATATATATATTTTTAAGTATTTTAAATGTTTTTGTCCGGAAAAACTAATTTTATTGTATTTTGTGAATTATAACATGAAATTAATCAGTTCTCCAATCAGAGTTTTGTCAATTTTGAGAGATATATGCATTTTTTATATAAATAAAAAGTAATTTTTACACATGTTTTACAAAAAGCTTATTTTTAGAGGGCTGAAGGTTGTAAACTTTTATTTTGGGATAAGTTGCCGAAACTTAAATCACTTCATTTGTTTATAAAATCATTGCAAAAATGCGTCAGGGGATTTTAAAGGCTTCCCCCACTCGCCCTGTATGGTGCTACTTAAGTGAAAAACAAATTATGTTATACAAAATATAACTATTACCTATGAGAATTAGTTTTTACTACATAAGTGTAATCTTGCAATATACATAAAAGTATGTAAACCTAGCATGGGGTAACTGTTCTGATGGGTTTTTATACCCTATTTCACTTGCTTGTATTCACATTATAGGCTTAAATATGTGCTATACTATATCAATAATATTGTTAACGTTCCGTGCGCTTTCAAATGAGAAGGAAAACCTTAAGTAAACAAAATATATTGACCATGATTCTTAGGAACTTTACAAACAAGCATGTTGTAAAACTCTGCCGTTTGCATGTTTTTGATTGATACTTTTTTCTGATCGATCAAATAACTATTTGCACAAGTAAACACACTGTTGAGCACTGAGTTACATATTTTAAACTACATAGTTAATTGCCAATGAGACCAGTTTCTGTGTCTATATTTATATATCACCAGTTTTAATTTTAATCAATTGATATTAATAGATTTCTCATTAGCCAACTAGCCAAATAACTAACTAAGTATAACTATCTTCTCGTTAGAAGTGTCATTAACAATAAATTAAGTTATTCAACGTTATTATCATGTAATTCAGTTCAGTTATTTAGTTTTAAGATTGCTTTCCTTTAAATTGTGACTATGAAATTTGTCAAGCTACAAAATCAAGTCCAACATTAAGTTATCAATTATATCTCATACATATATTAATTGCATTAAAAAAATCTATACTAAATTAGTCCGCGCTTAAAATATTAAATCTTATTATCAGTTAATTGAGTTTTGTATAACCATAAACAATTTTTTTAATCAAAAATATTAGCGACATTTTTCGTGTATTGCAATACACATTGTCAGGTATACCCAGTTAGACATGGGTAGGTATACATTTTGTACGTGTATTGCAATAACCGAAATATGTCGCAATAATTTCTCCTTTTTTAGGATTAAATTTTATTATATTCGTCCATTTCACAGTAATGACTGAATATGTGGAATTATATCTACTTACTATTCAAAGAAAAAAATAACGCATATAAAAAATAACCCCACCAAAAATATAAATTAAAAAAGAACCCGGGGAGAATGATCCTAAAAAATGTAAAAATTTCTTTAAATTATGATATCCTTCCTCCAAATTTCAGATACGGAGAAAAAATAAAATGTTACTAGAAATAAAAACAACATTTTTTCATTTTAGATTGAAGCTAATATGATTAATATGCGATTTTTGGTTTTTCATTTCACTATTTATTTAAAGTTGTTATCTATTAGGATACAAAACGCATTAAAATATATCCCTGGTATAATTCAGTAAATAACACAATGATTGTACCCTCAAAATAATATTAGCTTGTTGTTATTTACTGAAAATTATGTATATCTAACTCTATATAATTTATAGTGAGATATATAGCATAAATTAAGCCACACTTTAAATAAGATTATATATCAAACAAATGGTGTCTTCAACAATTGTTTAATCTTAAAATGGCATAGTTTCAATTTAATATAGCAAATATATTCTTGTTTCTTTTTCAGCTTAAACTGCAGCACACTTTTCCAATTGAAATAAGTGATATCTTCTGAAACCTCAAAATGGCCAACGTCTGCCCGGGTATCCTCTGGTCCATCCTTTGGTTCCTCGTTTTCTTCTTTCTTGCCTGGCCCCTCGCATTCTTCATTGCCTGGCTCTACATCTTTCTGATGCCCTTCACTGTCTGTATTGAGCCACTCAAGGGGGTTAATGATGCCATTTTCAAGGTCGTGGAACTACCCAAAACCTGCATTGAAAATATGATGGCCATGAAAGGCTGCTGTTAGTATACCACATATATACATATACATATAAAATAGTAAACTATGGCACACTGAGAATGTTTCAATAGAATATTGTTAATGGCTATCATATATATACAGCTCGACCAGGACATACCGTTACCTTAAATTACACTAACAATAGAGATAATATTTCTTAGAAAATAAAGTCAATTTAGTCATTTTTTCTATACTTACAATATTTTCCTCGCCACCAATATTGATTATGCTGCTGCCATTCTCCTCGGAATCTGATATGTTGATACTAAACGCTGTCTGGACTGAACTAAGACCAAAGCAAGGCACATCCATGGCGCTTCTCCTTAAATGTAAAAAAGAAATTCTTTCGATTTCTAGATAACAAAAATATATTAACACACTTATATAAAAATAAGGGTTGTAGTTCTCTGAGCAGAAAGTGTGAACAAACTTAGCAATGATGTATTGCTATTTATTTTTATTTTTACAACTGTAATTTATTTAAAGAATGTGTATAAACATATTTTGTAATGTTTAAAAATAAATTTTTCTTAACATATATACCACCTTTATTACAACTATAATTTAACAGGATGTTATTTTCTGACGGGTAGATAAGTAATTATTAAGAAAAAATTATTGTAATTGCTTTTTTAATTTAGATTGAACAATTGTATGTACATTATGCTACATTTAAGTTTTATCGATAGCTTATATTTATATATATATATTACATATTTATAAACTTGTAAGCATACATATATTGAAACTTATGATCTATATAATACACTTTTTGTAATGGTTATCTCAAGGTATAAACGATTTATTTATATTTATTGATGCAAGGTACTCCTTATTGTTTGTTATGTTCCTGTTTCCTTTTCAACTTATACTTAGGTTGCTCCAAATCACAGTGTAAATTTAAATAGCAAAATAACTGTGACAAGACTAGTTTTACGTATATTATTAAATGCTATCTATAACTTGTTGTATGGTTAATATACACAGTATGTTTCAGGGTGATTATGTCACACAGGGTGATTATATTCATAACTGCCTTTTCAATGTAATTGAAAGCAACATACATGTACATTATTTCTCCACACAGGAAAAATATTTTTCTTTCTGCCAGTCATATTTGCAATTTTCATAAGTGTTGCAGTAATTTTGAATTAACTTACTTAAGCGTTCTAAGAATCTCAGCATAGTATTTGACAGTGTTTTCGATATTTTCAAAAAGATTGTATGTACGAGTATTATTTACTTCAGGATTTTGAAATTGTGACTTAAATGCAAGTAGAAGTGCCTAAATTATTATACTGCCTGATTTTATGGGATTTGTTTTATGTATTTTCTATGATAATAAAATTTATTCAATATTCAAATTGCTTTCATTTTTTTTAAATATATTGTTATATAATAGTATATTTATTTCAGATTGTATCACGATAGGTATTCAATCTGAGAATGATTATTTTCCAGAAATTAGAAAAGTCTCACTTTTCTATACGAGGATATCTATTAACAGTAAAAAGTTGTAAAGAAAAGTAAAAGTTGTAAGGAAAAGTAAAACTTGTAAGGAAAAGTATTACTTTTCTTTACAATTTTTTAAAGAAAAATCGACTTTTCAATCTATGCATAGAAAAAAAAAAAAATTATTTGCTTTTTACTTTTTTAATTATCTTTTATATCTAATATTCTACTAATTTTTAATTTAACATTTATTTAAATATATTTTTGATTTAAATATATTTTAACTGTTACTGTTTCGTTTTTGCATTAAATGTTATTAACAATTTGTATTCAGTCCTCAAAATAAATATCTTAATATCAATTTTTAAAAAGAGTTGAAATTATTAAATGAAACCAGTAATACTTTCAAAAATGTATATTTATTATTTTTTGAAAAAATAATATAATAAAGAGAATTACGTACTTCAATTAATTAAAATATAAATGTTTACAGTATTATAATATAGTCTTTGATTTTTTTTAAATTTAAAATTGAATTGAAATAATTTATAATAAGTCAAAGGAAATAGGGAAGTCTTATTCTTCTTTCTTTGGTCCGACCAGTCGGAGGGAATAGTGCCCGATATGAATTCTAGAACAGTTCGGGGTTGTTCCTGGTGACGTTGGTAGATGCCATCGAACCACCGATAGGGAAGTCTCGAAGCATCATAAATGAAAGTTTACAATATTCTTGCAAATTAATCATTACCAATAATAAAATAATTTAAAGTTTGTAAAATAAACGATGCAAAAAACAAGTTTAAATATATAGATTTATACATATTTCGTGTTTCGTGTTTCAAAAGGCTATGGTCAAAAACCAGACAATAAATTATATATACCTACGTAAATACTTAATTACAAAGGAGAACATACAGATGAAAGATAATTAATCAATTAAACGATGCAATATCATCGCTAAGCCAAATACAAGAACGTCAGCAATGTTGCTTGAGAAAAAAAACAGAGTTAGTTATTAATACTAAGGAGAAATACTATTTTCGTCCGTTAATCGTCAATTGCTGCAAATAAAAATCCGCTTAGAACATTTTAATCTATTACCTTTTTTGAAAAGAGTTAATTACGCCGAAAGAATTTCTCTTTCTCAGGCTCTTTGATCGTTATTGATGTTTAATCGGAAAATACATTTTCCATCTAAAATCGATTTCTTTTGGAACAATCAATGGAATTATTCGAAAATAGAAACAGCAGCAAAAACATATGCTTCGTCAAACAATACTGTGCAAAAGACACAAGGGGCTGCTCATAAAATACATGACGCCTGAGAGGGGGGAGGGGAGGGGGGGTAGTTAGTGCAGCGTCACGTGACGCTGAAAAAAAAATAGCGAGAGTGAACCCTCTTGATTCGAAGCATACAAACTATAGTAAAAATACATAGAGTCTATGTATTTTTACTATAGTTTGTATGCTTCAAATCAAGTCTGCCCCGGCAGGCAGCCGTTCATGAAGTCACTGGGTTAGCATCATAGAATTTATCTATTTCTATGGTTACCATTATCTGTATACGCTCTTGTAGCTT
>JAYRBW010061546.1:0-10309 GCA_036023295.1 Invenusta paracnida | reverse complement strand
CCAATCCATCTTCTAACCTATGAATAATACTTCACCATTTACCCAACCCATCTTCTACCCTATGAATAACACTTCAATATTATATAGTGTTATATACTAACTAACCCCTAACATGCCAACCGACAAGCAGCCAGTGTCGGTTTGGTCTATTATACTGCAAACTTACTCCCGCCGTTTACCCAATCCATCTTCTAACCTATGAATAATACTTCACCATTTACCCAACCCATCTTCTACCCTATGAATAACACTTCAACAATCATCTTCATATTGTCTCAATTGAATCACTATTATCACCTACCCGATATTCAAGACATTGTCTATTTGTAGCCCAAGTTTACACTGGTCCATTATGAGTAGAGTAAATATGATATGGGTGAGGTATTGACAAGTGTAGGGTAGGAGGAGTAATTTAAAAAATAGATTTGTTGAAACCTGAAAAAGTCAAATTTTATTTAAGAGAATCCTACCATGAATCTTGAAAAATACATGAATGTCTCATAAGCATGTGGATTCTACTATTTTTATATTGAATGAAATATATATATAAATTACTACAGTAATGCTGTACTTAATGACACTAGAATATTTATATATGTTAAAGACTGTGTTTAAACATACTTAGATATTATTTATTTCAATTTTTGCTTCCATTATTGTAACAAATATATATTATTTATTGGCCTTCAAAAATGTATTAATTTTATTCTGAAAATGGTCCTAACTTCCTAAAAGCATTTTTTGGCTGTGGTAGGCCTGTATTTTAATTTAAAAAACTTTTTGCTACAGCAAACACTATTAAAACTAAATGTTAGTCAATTTAAAAGTACACATTCCTTAATGCTGAGTATAAAATTCAAATATTTAAAATGTTAGTTATTACGTCACTCATTTACTTTCACACTGCCCTACTTATTATGATAATATTTGTCTAAACTGTTATTATGATAAGTAGGTCAATACTAAATAACTAAATCTAACCTAACCCTAATGACTTGGCAATATAACAACCATAGAAAAATACATTTAAAATACTAACAGGGTTCAAAATTAGCACACGCCCAGATGCCAGTGGCATGTGTGTTAACAACCTCTCAGATGTGTTAACAAACAATGTCACATGTCTGGCTGGCTAGTTTATTATCTCACTCATTTACTGAAAGTGAAAGCATTACTTTTCAAAAACACAATGCCACTGAATATGTAAAATTCCAGGGATAAAATTAGTTGGATTTAATAATTATAATAACCCCACTCAGTACCATAGGTTGATCATATCATACAGAATTTGTATTGTGCTTCCTATTCATAACCAATCTTATTTGTCACCTGTGATTCTGTGTATGTGCCTGCCTAGAATGCTAACAAAATGGTAGAAATAGCTGACTATAAAATATGCAAATCTATTTAATTAATTAGTTAGATCACCCTATTATTAATATGGTTATTTCATTTTTTTATTGTTTATGTCAGCTTATTGTTATATAATTAAAATATCAATAAAAATAACTGAGTGAAGGTCAGTTTCTTCTGCTTTATGCACATATGTAGAGAAAATAGTTCCTTTATTTGTTCAAAATGCCTAACTTATTGTAATTCATTGCACATTTCAGCTAAAATGAAGTTGGGACGCACAGGGGAATTTCTTGTGCGGTACCCAGACTTACTAATCATTGATGACACTGGATTAGTTCAAGCCCTCTCAAGCGACAGTTGTTTGGTGCTAATGGATTCATTAGATGGTGAGTTAATGAAAAATATTCATTGGTTCATTTATGCTAGTTCTATTTGCCATTAATTGTTGGAGATCAGGAAATGTATGTCTGACTTTTGTTAAATGTATTATTAGACAAAAATGTCAGAAGAAGAATTTGCCCTATATTATTATTAAATGCACTCTACTTAAGGTAACATATTATATAGAATTAAAAAATTGACCAATTGAGGTTTTCATAAAAACAAACTTATATTTAGTACTAGTTGAATGACCCTGTGTTGCTAGGGAATTTATGAAAGCTATACTTTAGCTTCCTAAAAGAGTTTTTCTGCATCTATGCTACCTCTTCGTCCTTTCCTATATTCTTCTATGCTACTTCTTTGTCCCCTTCTCTACCAAATCTTCAGATATTGATTAAATTATTAACATTGATTAATAACCTCTCAATTTGATGCAATTTTTGGTAAAATATTATTTATAGCCTCCATAAAGTTTTTTTTTGCAAATTGTAAATGCTACATGCAAAAAATGTTTTTATTCTTCAATAAGTTCCCATTGGCCTGCTGATTCTGAATATATATGGTATTTGGGGTCTATCTTCTGTGCTTCTCGAGCCTTAGGTGACTTAGATGTATACTTACTGCATGTTTTAGTGTATATTATATCTATTTACATATGTCATGCTCTTCCTTCTTAGACATTGATGACATTGAACAGCCTGTCCCTGTGCAGCCAACTCCTGGCCCTGTGGAGCAAACTCCTGACTCTGCTGAGGTGATTGACTTAAACCGTCAAATTACAGAAAGGTAAGCTTTTAATTTTTTGCTTATGTTGCCTTTGTATGTTGAAGATTATTAATTCTGCCTTTTGGTGGTGTTATTCTAGCAAGTGCAATATGAATTATGCCTTTGCTTCAGATGTTAAAAATATATAGTTCTAAATACACACACATATCTTGAATCAAATATTGTTCATTAACAGTATTATATATTTGGCAGTTTAGTGGATGATGAATAAATAAATAGTATTTGTTTATATATACTAAAGGTTATGTGTTAAAACACTTTATTGGGTATAACAAAAATTTAAATAGGTAACGACGTTTCGATTTAAATTCTAGTAACACTAGACTTTTTAAATCTTTCTTAAATTGCCCCCTCATCCAATTTAGTTTATGATGAATAATCGAATAGTATTTGTTTAATTAATGACATAATACTATACTTTTAAAATCTTTCTTAAATCGCCCCCCTTTTGATCGTTAGCCTTGTAAAATAGGGATGGTTAACAAATGGTTAATGCTTTCAATAGTCTAAAAACGTATTTTTCTAGCTCTTTTCTTAGAACGCTACCACTATTTCCTTGTCCACACTGCATTTACAAAACTGCTAATGAAAAAAAAATTAGAGCACACATGTCCATTGAACATACACAAACGCACAAATGTGAAATATGCTTTCAGACATTTGAACTGTATAGCTCTTTGAAAGTGCATTGTTATAGAAAACATAAAAAACACATAGAAAAATACCCTGCAGACTACTTTGTATCAACAATGCAGCAGACACTAAATGATTCCATTGTGGTGGATGAATATCAGCACCCAATATTAACAGAAGAAGCTGAACCATTGATTTCCACAGATGCATTTGTATCGAAACTAGTGTTAAAGTACACAACACGAAAAAATGTCCCAGAATCTGTTCTTCGTGAAGTCCTAGATGATTTGTGCCAATTAGAGGCTGTTGGCCAAGCAATTGGGCCATCGGTTGAACTTTGCAAGACACAGTATTCTTTTGAAACTGTTGTGTCTAAAACCTATGGCTATGTACCTCCTCAAAAAGTACAGATAGGTTATGAACAACTAATTTATGTACCAATTAGACAAAATCTGGTAGCATATGTCCAGAGCCAGGGCATGCTAAATCAAATCAGGGATGAGAATATTTTGATTGCCTCTGCTGCTTTTACAGATTCCGATATCTTGGAGGACTATATTCATGGCACATTTTTTAAGGAAAAAGCACTACATAATGTAAACACGATTTACATTCTTTTATACTCTGACGATTTCGGTTCAAACTCTAACCCATTGAGAGTAGCCACACAAATAAAACACAAAACATTCTCCTTGTATTTTTCCATAATCAATATCAAGAAGCAATTACGCAGTAAGGCTGCTCATCAAAATCTTATTTTACTGTGTAAGTCATCCATCGTCAAAAAACATGGACTTGGCAAAGTCTTGGAACCTTTTTTATCCGACTGGCGGCAACTAGAGAAGGAGGGAATACATGTTGATGACACTCACATGCCCATTCAATTTCTCTATATGCTAAGTGACAATCTTGCTGCCCATTCAATTGGTGGTTTCCTAGAAAGCTTCAGCTCCTTTCGGCCCAGCCGCTTTTGTCTTATAACCAAAAATCAATTAAAAGAAGTGAATAAAGCCTCAGCCTGCACTCTACGAACTAAAGCAGGTTACAAACAGGCACTAGAAAATGTTCAACGGGACCAGTCCCTTCAGTCAGTCTATGGGATTTCTAAGGCGTCTGCATTGCAGGAGAACATCTCGAGCTTCCACCCTGTCAACTCTTTGCCCCCTGATCCAATGCATGACATTCTTGAAGGTTTCGCACCAAAAGAACTATCATTAATACTTTGCTATGCTGTTCAACAAGGTTTCGCATCATGGGAAGAACTGAATAAGAAGCTCAGTGAGTTCAATTTTTGCGGAACTGATAGAACTGATAAACCCAACCCCTTTCTGCCCACCGCAATAGTGAAATGCAAGGGTAAATCGTCTCAAATTTACTGCCTCATACGGCTTTTTGGGACCATATTTCAAGACATCTTTCCCGACAATGATCCTGCTTTTAGGGTATGGATCTTGTTGAAACAATTGTGTGATTATTGTTTTTGTCCAAAGTTAAAGAAGAACCAGTTGCCTTTTTTTCAGAGGACATGCGAAGAACATTTGGCTCAGGTCTTTCTGGTTTTCCCGCAGCAGTCTGTAACTCCGAAGCTTCACTATACTCTGCATTATTCTCAACTGACTGAATTGTATGGCGTACTTAGTTTGTTTTCTTGTATGCGGCGTGAGGCTGTTCACCAGATCACCAAGTTTGCAGCAACAACGTCAAGAAATTTCAAAAATGTTCAGTATACCATGGCCAGAAAATTTCAGCTGCGTGCAGCTTTTGAAAGAAGTGATCCTAAAAACACACATCCAGAATACCATCTGCAGAAAACACGGCTGGTTCCAGTCTCTTCTTTTCCTGAACAGATTAAGAACGAACTCCTCTTAATGTTTCCCAGTGCCAAGGACATTGTCACAGCAAAGACACTCAAAGTTGACGGCATCAGATACTCTCAACACCTGGTAGTTGTACTTGCAGTGCTGGACAAGCCAGTGTTTGGGAAAATACTCGGCATCTACAAGGTTTTGTCAACAATTCTTCTCCGCTGCAAAGTTCTCACCACAGGCAGCTTTATGTCTTGTGTTCAGGGGTACCGTCTCACTGATGGCCACACTTATGTTTTTGTCAATGTGGATGAGCTGCATGACCCATTTCCTCTTCCTGTTTATCAAGCCGGGGGATGTGATGTCATCATCCCAAAGTATCTCTACTGTGTACGACAGATTGATTATTTGTATTTTTAATTTTGTTCATATCTCAGTATTGCAACAGGCTGCATTTTTTATTGGAAGCTTTATTACATTATTTTCAAATATATTTTTATTGTCATAATTTTTATAGAACCTGTGCTTGTAATCATTTAAGCCTATACTCTTACATTAACTTTTTTTAAATTATATGCTTCGTGCATATTTTTACTGTTAAATTTTACACCATGACCTATATATATCTATATCAGTACTAGACTTTAACATTTCTTATTGTTTCCTTTTGCTTACCCAATTAAAAGTTTTATTTTTGTTTTATCTTACTGAATTTAATATTAGAATCTCGTATACCTGTCCTTATCGATTAGGAACTCACTTTGTTCAAAGTGAGTGTTTTCTGAGAAAATATGATTATATATTTTTTAAATTTTTACTCTTTGTTGCTCTTGTTTTATTTTTATATAGTTGTTTATTGCAACAGTATAGGTATAGAATTTAAATCCTTGGCTATACCCATAATTGCATAAATAAATAAAAGTTTATGCGTTAAAACACTTTATTGGGTATGTAAATTTTATTTTTTTACATACCCAATAAAGTCTTTTAACGCATAACATTTTAGTATTAGTATGATTCGATTTTTAATTCCGACTGTTCTTTCACTCTCTAGTAAATCCACAGTCGCACAGTTGGTCTCGACGCATCCATCTCTACCAAAACTGCCATCGACACAAGTCATCAATCCTTCAACAACTCTGTCCAAGCAAACTCCACCGAGACTCCTGTTCCCACCATCAGTCACCAATCCTTCAACTACTATCTCCAAGCAATCTCCACCGATACTCCTGGCCTCACCATCACAAGTAACCAATACTTCAACAACTCCTATCTGCAAGCAATATCCATCATCATCCAGACAGTCAACACCAAAGAGGTCTATCAGCTTGCTCTCCATGAGACGACCAATCTTTTGTGATTTACCAGCATTCCCTCCCACTGTCACGTCTATCTTGGATACGTTGAAAACTGAAGATGGCTCACTGGTTCCTATACCATCAACAATTCGGAATGCTATCGTGAATTGCTTATTCATGGAATTATCTCAAAATTCTGCGTAAGTTTCCAATGGATGGTTGGCCTACTCTACAATGTATTAACAGTAATAGAGGTTATAAATTTAAAATAGAGTATACATATCAACATATTATATCTAATAAAGTAAAATTGGTTGCTATTGTAATGAATATTATAATGCATATGTCTGGAATGGTTATTAGTTGGACAAGAGAGTGCCTATTAGTTTATTATTGAGTCTTCCAAAGGGGGCATCTTCAGTGATTCTATTGAATGAAAGTAATCTGCACCAGAACTAATTTGGTGAATTTTATTCACAGTTTTTCGTTTACTTCACTGTCCCACTCCAAAGATGGCCTTATTTTGTTGGTGTGTGCATTTTTATATCCTTTTTGGTAGTCTTACATAGTGCGATCAATAACTGAACATGCTTTTAAATAGATAATTTCAATCAGGTGTGATATTATTAATTGCAAATAGTCATTGATTACAACTTCGTTGACAGGTTTTTGAAGAATGTGGGCGTCAGAGTACTGCCACATAAACAAATATTTCATTAAATATAACCAAACTGTATCATATTATAAAGCAAGCTTTCTACAAAGGATTTATTTCTAATAAGTATTATTTAAATCTTTTAATATTGTGTTTACATGTGATTCGTTTGGTAAAATTAGCATATAACGACTTTGACAATAGCATCAGTTTGATTATAATACCATTTTTATTTTATATCCGTTGTATTTTTATGTAATGGAAATATATAATTACAGTTCCTCTATAATGACACATTTTGTGTTTCCTTGGAGTTTGTCAGTAAGGACATATAATTTATATTTTGCAAAAACACTGGTGTTTAAATATTTTCCAATTTTCAACATTGTTACATAATTTTAAATTATGAGATATGTATTATTACACTATTGTTATCAGAGCCTTTGAGTGTATTACATATGTAGTAGTTAAGTGCTGATATGACACTGAATTTATTTGGCTAGCTATATTCACTTAATTGTATTTACTAAACGCTATTTTTTTATTCAATGCATTACACAATTCAATTTCATATTTTAGTTATCCCTTGCCAAGTTGTCGGGAGCGTCTCGTCGCGAAACTGCAAGAGGTCTACCCATTCCTACGTGATGTAGGGGGTGGTGGCGAGACGTGGATTCGGGCATTGTCCAACAAATTCGCCAACGAAAGGCGAAGCAAGCTTAGGGATGAGGACAAGGCCTACACGAGAAAGTAATATTTGAGTTTGTTTTGGTCAATAAATTATAGTGGAATGAATAAATCATTATTTTGAATTCTTTGTAAATTGTTGTCAATATTAACATCAACTCCTTAATTCACCGTATTAAATAAAAACATCATTTAAGTCATTGTTGTCAATGAGATATTATAAAAAGCACATTTTCCTGAAATGATTTATTGAGTCACTAAGTATTAAACGATTATTAAAAATCATACTCTACGTATCTGACGCCCTTATTATTTATCTGTTATTATAGTTATGCCATCCCGAATTGAGTTATGTATTTCAACAGGATTCTTAGTATATAAAACGTTATGAAGTAATCTCTGTATTATAACTCAGGACCTATTTCGTTTAATTTATAGGAAGAGATGTATTCCCGCCATGGAACCTTTAGACGATGGGGAGGATAGTGCCAGCTATGCGGAGCACATAAAATTTATGGATTCTGAGCTCAGAAAGCGGGACCCGAATTGGAAGGCTATCGCCATGCGCCTGAGGCTATCCTACAGACAACGAAGGAAGTGGATCCTCGAGGAGATGCCCTCCATTACAATGGTTACTGGATCCTTCCCCGTTTTCTACCACCATAGATTTTACTCTTTTGCCTTTGCGGAGGAGATGTCCGCTATCAGTGGCATCACCCGGTCACTCAGTGACGTCCTGAGGAAAGACCACACCAGCTTGGCAATGGTGCTGATCGAGAAAAATAAGGCTGTAAGTATAGACATTGATTTTTAAACAGTTCAGAAACCTAACTTTGAATTTTTGTCTTATGTCTCTTCTATACTCTAATCCTGTTATCTATTTTGCTAGCTGATCCATTATTTTTTAATATAGCTTCGTAAATCATTTCGCTTTGATATAGAATGTGTCCTTCGAAACAACAGATTATTGTGTTATAACTCGAAATTGTTCTCTAAATAGTAAACATTTTAAGCTGCGTACACAACAATTTCTCTGTACATACTGTTAATCCTTAAGCCACATAATATGATTGTGGGGGTTGATATAATATTAATCTTTTAAGGGTATATATTACAGAAATATTATAGTATATTACAGAAATTAGCTAAGATGGCTTATTGATGTAGTGCACTATATGTTATCATTTGCAGATGAATACTGTTATGGCGATGCGGCCAGAAGTTATGACGAAGGAAGCAGACGAAACTCGACTTCTATTAGCCGTGCAGAAGTTCCTCTGTCCCAGGGGGGCTATCTGCATGACCGAGGTTGCCGGACCCCAGATTGTGCCTGGGATCATTGCCTCCAAGGAGGACTGTATCGGAGGAGAATTTACTCTGGTAGCTGAAGGAATCCGCTTCCCGTCGGTGGAAACACTTTGTGAGGCTGTGAGCCTTCAATTTAATCTCATGTTCACATTTAACCTAAAATACCCGACATCTACTAATGCCTTCTGGGCTTTTATCGAAGCAATTGTGTTGGGCAATACCTTGAATTTGGGGGTCAAGGGAAGTTTATTAATGCAGAATATTACTAATTAATTATCTCTGTATTACAGTTCTCGAAATAAGGATTTGGCTAGCACTTGTCCAGGCATACTTTTTAATTGTCCGTAAAAATGTATGTGTCCCAATATTGAATAAATTATTATATCCTAAACTAACAAAAAACATCAAACCTGCAATACAATTTTTATTGATTCAAAATTTCAATATAAATAATTACATATAAGAAAACTGATTAGGAGTTATACCATAAAAATTATACTAAATTAAGGCATATAATATATAGCAAATTGTCAATTAAAGTTCTATTTAAAATGGATTCGAATTTTTTCGTCAAAGAGATGTTTTTATGGTAACATAAAGACAACCTTTGATAAAAGACAACCTTTTAGAGGTAATATTAAAATATTTTGTAAAATTAAAAACAGATTTAGACAATACCTGTCATTATCAAAATTAATAAATCCTGACAAACATGAATACTAACTCACCATATTTTAACCAAGGTTACATCATTATAAAATAATTGTTCCCCACTCCTTTTAATTATTATGTAATCCCCCCCCCCTCGATATATCATTTGTATAGTTAGTGTACAATGTAAATTATACTCCTATTAGACTATATAGTATACTAATGTGTGTTATATAAAAATAATATCTTTAAATTTCAAACTAAACAGTAACTATTATAATTAATTACACACGCTTGATATTATTATCTCTTAATTATTATATCTCTTTATATTATTAGTGGTAGTGTATATTATCGCCTCAAAGAAAATACTATGTAACTACTTGTGACAAAATATATACATAATTATATAGGTATATATAAATATGAGAAAACCAATTGTCCCTACGGACAAGTAGCAACAAGTGGTGGACAAACCTTATTTCGACCACTGAAGTAGCTTTTCTGCAGTGAATACTATTTAGATATTTTTATGTATGTTCCTTCCGGTGCCTCTATTTTCATACTGCAACTGCCTGAATAATATTATGTCTGTAATATTATAATCTTATGACTTAAATTATATTCTTACATTGACTACAGTCTACCAAATTACGTTATATACTTCCCAACCAACTTCTATATACTTATATACATATACTTCACAACCATGCAAACAAATATTTCCAATTCATTTTTGTTTACTGACT
>JAYRBW010061545.1:0-10310 GCA_036023295.1 Invenusta paracnida | reverse complement strand
AAAATATAAATTAGTTTTTAAATGGTAGCTGTTTAAAAAATGACCGTTCTTGTGGTATTCTAATATACCTTACTGTAAGTAAGTTGCGCGCATGAGCTAACAACCTACTGCCGTAGGTTTAGATATATCAAATAAAATATTATAAAAATAAATGCGGCATTTAAAAATCGTTAAAAGAATGTAATCACTAATAAAAAAAATTAACTAGTTATTATAAGATAATTAGAAAATTATTCAAATTCCACATTCCAAAAATATTGTATTGATATTTATTTTCTGTGTGGTGAATATTATTATTGAAGGAAAATTAGTTCTTTATATCCGCGCTCTAAAACTTGATCTCAATGCTAAAGAACTTTTGTACAATCGAACAATAAATAACTACTCATTTCAATAAGGTTGGAATCAAATATACTAAAGAATGAAAAATTAAACATAATATACTTCTTAAAGCTATTTAATATTTTGGAATTCTCTGTTTCTATTTCTATTTTTATATATTCCTTTTTCTATGTAATATTCTAACTACATATATGTATATATGGAGTAATAATAGCATATAAAATTATTGTACTGTTATTACTATACGTTTAATGTCGATAAGAAATAGTGAATACTAAATATTAGGTTTAGTGACCAAATATTTCACATTGGATCTTGGGTCTTAGGATATGCTCCTAATATTTTACATAATATATTGGGTATGCCTAAAAACACAATATCTTAAACAACATTGCATATAGGAAACATTAATAAATGATTAATTAAATATTGAGAAATATTTTTCGATTATCTAATTTACATATTTCGCTATTTTTAAATAATTTGTTCATTTAACAATAAACCTAGCCTAAACGAAGTATGAGTAAAAGCAATTTTCAATTAAGAAAGATTATTTATAATTTTGTTCTTTATTTTAAGAGAATATTGGAAACTTTTTTTTTAATGCCTTATGACATGAATTTATTTTCCATAACAATATGTATTAAATATATTCACTGGATAAACTTTCACATTTTCAAAAATACAGAATATATATATATAAAATATATATGCATATATATAATATTTATAATGATCAGCGTATGCAAAAATTGTTTAAAAATTATAATTAACATATCTGAAAACATTAAATAAAATTATATGACCCATATCAATTATCTTTAAGTAAATTGTGAACTAAAATATATCCAATTATTTCTAATTAACTAATAGAGTCAAACTGAATAAAATTAGTTAATTAGTACCTATATTATAAGACAGCTCAAACAATTCCTATACTTGAATATCTTGATAACAACTAAAAGAGCACTACCGTGAGAGAGTGGACAACAAAAGGTTGATGTTCATTTAATTTTTATTTAATAACAATATCAGTATTTTAGAATATAAAACTTATTAAATAGAACTCTTCATTTAAAAAATGTTACATCGGCCGAACTTCATGCAAGCTATTCATTCGCATTAAGGAACATTTACCTAAGAGGTGACTTCGCGGTAAACACAGACGAGCCAACAGTTCAATTACGAAACATAAATACTGGACTTTCGGTGCTAGCCTATAGGTACCCACTGAACTAGAGGCAATGTTTATATAGTTCAATGCCTATAGGTACCCACTGAACTAGAGGAAATGTTTATATAGTTCAATGCTGAAGTATACCTATTTTAGTATTTTAGTTCGCGCAAGACATGTGATGACTCAATTATCGATCTTTGAAATTGTGGCAATTAACCGATTTAAGCCCCCACTCTGTGTACACAAGCAATTTGTAAACACTCTACATCTACTGTGTGACGTAATTTTTCCTGTTTTTACTTGCTTCATTCATTCTTAAATATTGTTGTATCGATCTGAATTATATTGATTTTTTCTGAAAATGTAACTATGCAATTCTAATTATTATTGTAAACTATTTTATAATCAGGTTATTGCCTGAAATTTGTCGCATCTATTTTAATACTATAATTTAATCCTTTCATTCTTTGAGTAATTAACTATAGGTACTGAAGCGAACATAAAAGCAAATTTAGTCTTGTGCTATTTTATTTTTTAATAATCGGTTGTAAGCTTTTGTTAAATATGCTTCCATCAGCGTTTATTTTAATTTTAATTTGTATTAGTATTACTGAATTAAATAATGAGAGAAAATGCATTCTTTAAATAATGTTACTAAAGTTATTTATAATAAGTTGAGAAATACAGACATAGTAATCCATTTTTGATTATATGTGATTATTATTTGTGATAATATGCATTTATTATTTGTGATAATATGCATTTATTATTTGTGATAATATGCATTTATTATTTGTGATAATATTTTATAAGATATTATTTGTGATAATATGCATTTATTATTTGTGATAATATTTTATAAGATATTATTTGTGATTATATGTAATTTATGTGATTACTAAAGTTCATTAACTATTACATAATGATGGGTAAACTATGGAATCATCGAACTTTTTATGAAGATATAACATATTATGAACCGTTGTTGAGAAAGAATGAATAAGACCCCCAAAATCGACAGTTTCCACTTGTTAGTTGATGATGCGATGATTATTGAATGCTGAGCCAGGGTCAGTTATTGGTCGACAATTTACGATGTGCTCGGGATGATAAAACTGATGAAATTAATGATTATATAAGTCTTATTGAGTAGTTTTGAAACTTTAATGTTGTATTATTGCAGTTTAAAATGTAATAGGATTGGTAAAGTTTTGCGCAAAATATATTTTTATTTTTTATAAAATGTGATCAAAGTGAAATTTTCAACTTATTATGAAATTTTTATTAATATATAATATGCAAAATTATACATTTAATACTACCATAAATGCCATTAGAACTTTATAAATATATAGAAATACATATATATATCTAACTGGCTATTTTTTACTTATATTACTTATACTGCGCAAAGTATATATAAACAATTTTACTATAGCAATACTCTGTTAACATTTTTAATTAATTATCCATATTATGTATAGGAACTGCTGTATATCAATAAATCACATTATAATAAAATGTAAGTAACAATAAAGTACGTATCTCAAGTTCAGTAAAATCATTAAATTATTAATTATAGATATTAGATTCATATTTAATGAATGTTTGCCAAACAAATAATCAAAATTGCTTATAAAAGGAATATTTTACTTTTGATCTATCATCGCTATAGAGGCTAACATGAATTTTTAAGTGGAGCGCCCTGTAGTTGAACCTGAATTCTACGTTTTTGTAGTTAAAACACCTACTAATAGAATCTCACAATCAATTAAATAAACATATGATTTCTTTATAAAATACTAAACTACTATTTTTACAGTTTCTATCAAATAATTTAAAATATGTACATAACTGTATTACATTTGTGATATCAAAGTGCAAGAATTTAGAACAATTATTGCTATCAATTTAGCGAAAACCAACATAGCTTTCTATATACTGCTTCATGAATTTGTGAAAATTACTTGTATTGATTTACCGAATATAATTTACTCCCGTAAAGGAACAATTCGTCGTATATGAAGGTACATCGACTTTAAAAAATAAATACTCTATAAAAGAGCAACATTGGAAATAGTGATGTAAAGTGTAGTCAATATGGGGGTTTTATGAAGAAATAAACAAAAGAAAAATAAGCTTATAGAGAAATGTCATCATGATAAAATATTAAATCGATAGGTAGAAATTCATTAAAATTATTCAGTTTTCCTCAAAATTAAAGAATAAATGTGGAACGAGTGAATTATTTATGAATTCAAACAATTTTAATCTTAATTTAAGGAACTAATGTTGTTTATTTTCACTTCGCATGTTTAGTCATGTTTTATACAATTATCTGCTGCACATATAGGTCATTAGCAGTTTTATTTAAGTTATTACTTTTACATATATTATTTAAGCTAACCTATTTTATACAGTATTATGATATTATATTATATATTATGACAGTACTATGATATTATGATATTATACTATTTTCCATCAGACAATTACAATTATACTAAAGAATGAACTGTGGGCGAGTGTATTTTTAGCAGTTCTATATATGATACATATTGATACTCTACTGGGGTTATTTTACAATTCTGATGTATAAGCTATAACTATAATAAGTTAACTCAGTAATAACTACAGATAATATAGACAAAATCTAACTGACTAATACTTAACAAATATTCATGGATATAATTGAAGAAACATAAATTTAACTTTAATTAAATTTGCAGACACATTTCATAAGTTTTTGTATTAAAATATGTTATATTTTAAATGCTAAATCATATATTTCCTTATTTCATTTTTATAAATATTTAATTGCATTATATGTTTTTATGTTAAAGAAATGCTATATTGAGTACTCTGTAACATGACTTCTACAAATTCCAAAGAAAATCGGTCGCATATTTGGGAGAGTCACATAAGAGGAGTAACATAGACTATACGCTGATATTAGATTTTGAAAAATCCTTTATAGTTATCAAGTGATTAGTTATGATCGTATATATTCCAAGTTTAAAAAACGTGCTTAATTAAAGGCATAAAAAAGTAATGAAATGCAAACTTCATGAATTACGAAAAATTACATATGTGCACATGTCATTTAATGTATAAATGTAGTGTCAATTAAAGCCTCGTACTACAATATAATGATAAAAAATTGAAATAAATACAAAAAAAACATAGCGTTATATTAATGTGTCTATCCAAATATTTTCTCCATTATAATTATACTTACCTAGCTATATTAGACTAGAAAAATCATTAATTTTTGTTTGCTTGTTTTATTACTGCAATTTAATTTTTGAATATTATTACTAAAACATATGAGAGAATCGATAGTATTTTGATTACCAGTCGCAGAAAATCTGACTACGACATTAAGTTTTAATAAAATGTTGCCATTATTATTTTTTATAAATTGTGCGTTGATAAATTGTTGTTTACAGTAGTTTACAGTAGTTTACGATAAAAATTGAAATGAAATGATAATAAAATGGAATAATCATATTTTTACACAAAATATAGATGGAGAGATCGCTAAAAAGATGTAAACTATCTAAACTGCTACATTTTGCAATCATTGATCGAGTTAATGGGGGAGTCGCCTAACAGGGGTTTAATAAACATTACTTTAATGCAAAAAAAATTTCGTGCAAAAAAATTAAGTTGCATAAAAGGTGAAGTGTCGTATAAGAGTGTACTGTATTTAGTATATCATATCCTGTATAACATATACGTATTTTATTATATATTTTATTATGTATTTTATTATGTATTTTATTATATATTTTGTTATGTATTTTACATTTAAAATTTCAATTTAAAATAAGACAAATTATTTCAAATTGAAATTTAGAAATTTAGAAATATAGAAAAATAATTAAGTAATAGACTTCGATCCTATTAACCAATATAATTTATATATATACTATGGAGATTGGCATAGTGAGTCCATAATTCTACTAGAAAACGAGCAACCAACGTGTCGACCTATGTTGTAGTAACGTCATCACAAAAAGCAAGTGCCGATGATCATCTTGATAAATTTTCTGTAATACTGACATCCACACTTCTTCAACTTGCTGCGGAGGAACTAATGGAAGAGCGGTTGTCATTTTCACTAGTCTATTTAAAGCCGTGTCATTTATATATATATCGGATGACTAAACCAACTTCCTGAACATGTCGCCATATGGTCTGGGCGAAGTGGAAGAAACAACACTTATTTCAGATGCAGGAAACAATTCCGACACAGTACTGATGACAGCTTGCTCAAAATCTATACAGAAGCATGATGGTTGAAACTGGAAACCGTAGCGCCCACATGCCGTTTGCATAAGATTGAACAATCGAGTATATGTGTGAACTGTTTTAGAAGGTAGTAGTGAAATACACACCGGTATCATTGTCTCCATCACTATGACATGGAGCGTATATACCTGCACGAACATATAAGGGGAAATTTTTAATGTTCCATCCATATAAACTGTCTCGGCTGCACAAAGATGTCGAAGGTTCTGTTGCGTTGCAAAAATAAAGATCTTGTCGTCAATGCCGTCATTAGTCAATAGAAAGTCACGACCATCTTTTGTTTGCGACCATTCTACTCCGATGTTCACGTCAGCACGTCGATGCGGAAGTTTTGGAAGTCTACTTGCTCTTGCTCTGTATATTGAGCATCGATGCTTTGTATAAGAGGGAAGTGTGTCCAACATAGCTTCGTTGAAATATCAATGTCAGCAAAAGCTTCGCAATAAATTCTTTTCATGGAATGGAAGAGGTTCTCCTTTGATGCTGTCTTAGCTGATTCAACGGCCTTCTTTACAGCTATTTCGGCGTCCTGAGGAGGATGCATATGTCATCCTTTCGAAGAAATCAAATTCTCGCCTTCTGTTATACAACCATAAATTTACACTGCCGATATTTCCGTGTAGTTAATAGCCTTAGCTTAAAGCCGTTGTGACATGAAATTTCTCCACCACGAGTTGATTTGATGAACTCCATTGCAAATCAAATATAAAAGCAACGAGTATTATTCCAGCTTTATATACATTTAATGAATTGAAATGCATGAAATACTAAATATTACTCAATCATTATTAACGAGTATATGTCAAGCTAATATCTAAACAATTTATAGAGAAAAATCATTACAATTAAAAAATAATCACCGAATACAACACAGTGTTGTAGTTTACTATAAAGCTAATTATTTAAGTATGGCAAACTGATACAGAGACAAGAAGGCGAGATGAGAGTAATCCGTCGTAAGTGCTATTACGTAATCCAATTAATGTTGAACAATAGGAAAGCAAAATGAGATAAGGCAAAGTGATACGTACACACTGAGAATGATAACAATACAACATGGTAAGTTACTCTACCGTTATAACATCACGCAACTATTATGCATCAAACAAATATCTATATCAACCAACGCATATATACTACATAATACTGTATAATAGTCTTAATTCATGAAATGCCAATAGCATATAAATGGTCTTTAACAATATTAATACTCGCCGTATTCCAAAATATATATCCAAACATGATTATACAACATATTTAATAAGTGGATAAATATTATATTGGCAATATTAAACGCCAAAATTTCAACATGGCGCATTGACTATAATTAATTAAACCTCCCATTACCGAACATCTCAAAACTGACATGTCTTAAAATTGGCATTAATTAGTGGCACAGTTTAATGTCCAGCCCGCAGGACACAGCACTGGCAAACAAAACACTATCTACTCTTCCATACTCATTTATCAATACACTACCAATTAATATTTCTACTACACTCTTTAAAATTCTCAATAGACCACTCAAAATACCTCACCCAAATTTGTCCAAATCAGCGGAATAATGCCCAACACAATGAATCTGCCAATTTCTTATCTTTTGATCCCTTCCTTTCTTCACCAACTCTCACCATGCATGACGTGCCCATCTGCAATAGAAAAAACTCTTGTTCAGTATCAAGATAGTCAGGATTCCTGGCTCTCTCCCAGGCTGCCCGGGGTCGACTCCCGGTTTGAGGAACCATTTGTTATGAATATATAATAACACTAATTTCTTTTATTTGTTATCAAATTATAATAATAATCTCTTTAATAATTGATTAAAGTATTTACCGTTTACAACCAATAATAAGACAATGAGAACAACGGAATGATTATTATGAACCGTGTATTCGATTATAATTATCAATTACAAATTACTCATTAGCTATCAAGCTTTAATCTTTTAACTGAATTTACCTCAATATTTGGTAACAAATTATACGCACCAAATATATTTGCAACCGCCTTTTATCATTGGAGGTCCAATTCAATCCCTCCAGATTACTTGTAATCACATTTTCCGTTGGTGCCCGACCAACATACTCCACTAGCCTCCGACAACTTAAATTCTCACAACTTAATATTTTCATCCATGTAGATTTCAAATCCAATTTCAAATCAAATTCAAATCAAATTCAAAAATACACAATCAGGCAATTTACAAAACATCACACCAGAATTGATAACTCCAAAAAAGATCACAAAAACTTAATTTCACCAATATATAATAATCAATTTGACTCACAATACTAAAGTCATACAAATAGATCCATCAATTCTGTCAAACAAATATCTAGCATCATACAGACGAACCGTAGCATAAATCAATATAACTTTTCACATAACATACATCAATAAATGTATAAATTGTCATGTATGTGGGAACACATAAAAGAGTCTATACAGAATCTCTGAAACTACAGAATAAAGTCCGATATATGCAAAAATTCATATAGTCCAGAAGAAGAATATACATAAAATAGACCTAGTATAAAAGGCATAATATATGTGATAGCGGACATGCGATCGCAAGTATAAAGCAAGAATATTTACAGTTATGTACAAAGATCACATCACAAACATACATATATATATATACATGGAACAGTCACTACAAAATACAAATATGTACATAAAACACAAATATACCCACAGAGCAATATTACACAGCATATATATAGCAATATTCATACATATAAAGATTATACTGTCGCTGATGGCACAATATATATATTATGTACTATTGTGGGACGTGGTCAAGAATTCCCAATGTCTTTCAAAAAACTTTATTTTACCACAGAAAAACTTTATTTAACATTGTAGAATTAGTAATAAACAGCAAGATAACTTAATATGCCATTATCTGTCGTAAGGGTCAACTTGTAATCCATCTGGAGTGATGCATAATCGTAGACTTCGAAAAGTACAATCGTTGATGGGCATTAATACAGTCAAAGGGAAATCATTGAAAGTTTCTCGAATAAAATCTTTTAGTCTCACTTTTGTTGGAGCTTTCGCTGCTACAATTTTTGGCTTGAGCATTCCTCAGAGTGCGTTGTTACATGAGGTCTGATCCAAACTGCGCGGTAGCCATGTAACAGAGCCATTCCTATCAATCCACCGATCTGGAAAGCTAGCATTCAGGAACTGCCATTATTGCGATGGCAGTTAGTGCCGGTGCACCATCCTGCTGAAAATGGAAGGCCCAAAAATACCTTTCGCTTCTAATGCAAGAATAAATTCAGTTCGTAGCATATGAATATAGGAATCAGCTGTCACACTGCATCAATGAAAAATGGTCCAATCAGAAGTTGAGCATACATGCGGCCGCCCAGATCATCACTTTTGGCGGTTTTTGTCTGACTTGCTCGTAAAAATGTGGGTTAGCCTTACTTATCGCCTTTGCCTTCAGAACACATTCATCAGTGAAACAAATATGATCTCGTCGTCACATATTGTCATATTTGGCCGAAATTTCATGACAGCAATTAACACGCATCTCGCGATTCTTTGGAGATAAGAATTGCACTTTTGTTGCTTTCTAACTTCTTTATCCCAAGTATTTCATAACCTTCATCATTGTGGTTCGTGGAAAATTCAATTCATCAGACATTCACTTAGTTCCTTTGCTGGGATCTGCTTCAATAGAGATCCTCACCATATCGGCATGGTCGCCTTATATTCAAAATAGATATATACCGACGTAAACAATTTGTCTGACCATCCTTTTATGACTCTTGCGTCTGGTGATTCGTCGTAAAACTTCTTCCGCAATTTTGCTTTAACTGACCGCACTGAAGAAACAGATTGATCCGACTCGTGATACCAAACCGCAGCCAATTTATCCGGTATTCAACTGTATAAGGACAATTGATCAGCCATCTGAAATAACAAAAAAATAATATAATATTGTATATAAGTTGTTATCTATTATACTGTTTATATCATAGATTAAAGTGTATCTTTAATCTATGGTTTATATAAAAGACCTAGATGATTTCAAATTTCAATTAACGTTTAATAACTTCATTAACCATTGCAAACGAAAGTCAATATAAAAAACATTTATCGATCCAAAGTCGTAGGAATTCTTGACCACTCTGTATACAGGGTGTTCTCGCTGCATAGATTATATACATGTTCAAATGTGTGTGTGTGAAATGCAATGAACTTTATGAAAATCTAGACTAATATAAAAACTAACCTATAACTAAAGGTAAATATAACCCTAAAAACCTGACTACAAATACAGTAAATATTGCATTTAAATTAGCTAAAATACCAAAAAGCGAAATAAGTTTAAAAATAACCCCGAAACCTCTGTAATGCCTAAGGCAAAACTTCTAGTAATAATAATAATATATATACAGTTAAGACTAAGCTACCAGGGTCGAGAGTACTCTATAGACAATAGAAAATATATAAATGAATAAGA
>JAYRBW010061544.1:0-10311 GCA_036023295.1 Invenusta paracnida | reverse complement strand
GAATGGAATGTACTCAATAGAATAGAATGGAAAGTACTCAATAGAACAGAATGGGATGTACTCAATAGAATAGAATGGAAAGTACTCAATAGAACAGAATGGGATGTACTCAATAGAACAGAATGGAATGTACTCAATAGAATAGAATGGGATGTACTCAATAGAATAGAATGGGATGTACTCAATAGAATAGAATGGAATGTACTCTATAGAATAGAATGGAATGTACTCAATAGAATAGAATGGAAAGTACTCAATAGAACAGAATGGAATGTACTCAATAGAATAGAATGGAAAGTACTCAATAGAACAGAATGGGATGTACTCAATAGAATAGAATGAGATGTACTCAATAGAATAGAATGGAATGTACTCAATAGAATAGAATGGAATGTACTCTATAGAATAGAATGGAATGTACTCAATAGAATATAATGGGATGTACTCAATAGAATAGAATGAGATGTACTCAATAGAATAGAATGGAATGTACTCAATAGAATAGAATGAGATGTACTCAATAGAATAGAATGGGATGTACTCAATAGAATAGAATGGGATGTACTCAATAGAATAGAATGGGATGTACTCAATAGAATAGAATGAGATGTACTCAATAGTTCTCTATGAAAAGGATTATGTAGTGCATCTACGAGGAGGAACAACGTTTGCTGAGTCTCACTTTGGACACTTGGCTACCAGCACCTCCACAGCCTCCAGATCTCCAACTATGGAAGCAAAGTGGAGCAGTGTGGCCCCTTCGCGTGTTCTTGCTGTCACTGCCCTCTCAGGGACCTCCACTGGTCGACCTCTCTTCTGCTTGTTGCCAAGGAAGCGGTGGGAATCTTCGCCTCTCCCCAGAAGTCCAACTATCACACTGGTGTGACCCAAATGAGCTGCCACGTGCAGTGGAGTCATACCTTCCGAGTCCTGAGCTGTGAGATCGCATCCAGCCTCCCCTACGAGCCAGTTCAAGACGCTCAGGTGACCTGGAATGAAACCACGCATCTATATCGAAGTCGGAAATGCAAACTATCGTATAGTGTTTTTTCCAATTGTTGGGAAATGGCGTTCAAACTATTTTAGTTTTTAAAACATAAAACATGGCTGATTATAATACCTAAATTGTAGCAGCCTTAAATATTGTTTACTTTTTTAATATTACCAATTATGTTCTCATATTTTTTTCTCTCTAAAAAATAACGCAGACATGGCTTATATTGGCTTAAATTCACTATACGATAGTTTGCATTTCCGATGCAACATGTATTTAGCATATTTAGAATATATTGTATTCTCGTTAAATGCAATGCAAAAGATTGTATAACTAATTATATTTTATTGAATTAATGGAACTAATGGATGATCATTGTTGCTGACAAACAAAAAATTACAAATAGAATAAGCAAATGTTATTGATGTCAATATAATTAGAACCAATAGTAGATATATCTATATATATTAAATATATATTGATAGATGTATGTAATTAATAATAATATGTTCTTCAACATTATTTATACTCTAAAATAGTCATTATAAAAAATAGGCAATCATTTAATCACTGTCCACATTTAACAAACCCTCTGTCGGGAGTCCTTTCTATCAATCTCTGCACTAACTTGGGATTTGCAATTATTTTTGTTCAAGTGAGTTGTTTAATTAACCCTCGAGACGGATTAAACATAATAAACCATAAATTGCGTTTTTCGTTATAACAGTACAGTAGGACATTAACTAAAATATGCAATTTATCTAGGGAGGTATTACTTTTACACATATGTCAGCTTATAACTCAAAATGTTATCCACATTTAATCAAAGCTAGGCCTCCGGTTTACAGACCTGCAGCCGCAGCATCGTGTGTTGGCGTGGTGCCCAGCTTGGTCCTGGTGTTGCTGGGATTGAGTTCCCATTCCCCTACCAGAAAGATCAGTGTGTCCAGACATCCTGACCGAGCAGCATAGTGGAGAAGCCCTGCTCCAAATTCATCACCAATATCCGCATGGAGTCCTTGGGAGGAGGCGAGGAGCCGTTTCAGAGCAACCGTATCCCCCATACCTGCCATTTCAAGAGCTGAACAAGAGTTACCGGAAGGAGTTGCTGATGTAGCTAGCCCAGCCATTGCTTACTGTATAGGATGATGGAGATGAGTAGATTAAAAGTAGATAGAAATAGTTGACCCTACAGGCTTTTTTGAGCATCCATATCCCAAGGGAGCGACTCATTAGGATCGCCCTATAATTTTTAAACTTCCTAATAAAGCAGTTTTTAAATTTTGAAAAATATTCAAAAATATTGTTTTATAAAAAGGAAAAAATATGTATTTTTATAATTTTTTGAATTTTTTCATATTTTCTGCAAGAACTTAATTTTATTGTATTTTATGAATTGTTACATAAAATTAATTAGTGCCAGAATCAGAGTTTCGTTGATTTTGAGAGAGATATGTAATTTGTGTGAAGTGTGTTTTGCTAACTTTTTGCATTTCTAGAATTTGTCACATGACCACCCCTTTTGTTGCACAATAGCGAATATGGCGCTAAAAATTGTAATCTTTATTATGGAAAAAATTCAAGAAATCTTACATTGCTCTATTTGTTCATTTAAAAATCATAGCAAAATGAGGGAGAGAAGGCCTTTAAAATAATCAGTATTTTAGATTATACATATATATATATACTAAATTTCAAAATCAATGACCAGATACTACCCACTATAAGTTAAAGTAAAATATAACATGCCAAAAAATATGTTTATCTAACATAAACTCCATATGCCTTTAGTTATATTTGTAGATCATAGATATGCAATAGCAAGGTTTCCACATGAACACTAACTGTTAAAATCATTTAAATGATGATAAAGATAATGTGAAATTACTACAACGCAACAAAATGTGTAAATTAATTAGAATATACAATGTAACTACCTGTAAATATTTATTATGCACATGTGAACATAGTTTACTAATATGAAGTTACAGTTATGTAAACTAACCATAATATGTAATCTAGATTTCTTTTTGTTTATTTTATTTTTTATCTATATAGTTTATTAATGTTTCATAAAAGTATATTCAAAACTTTGGTACTAAACAGCCCAAGATCAGAGTTAACCGAGTCTTATTCTGGTGTGCCTTGTGTAACTAGTAAGCAGCCATGGTCAGTGTAGGTAGGGTCTTACCTATAACAATAGCATTATGTAAATGGTGGGAGTAACTTATTAATATGATAAAATTTAGATATGCTTCAAATATACATTATATTGTATTATAACCTTTTCCATGTTATTAGTTTTATTTGTAGATTGGATAATTGATTTCTGTATTTCAGTCAATTTTACTGTCTATTCTGATTATCCACTTGTACAATGTTTATTATATTAATAATTCTAGAAGTATACCTTATATTAAATTTGTACTAGATAATCGCATAATTTGTATATCATTAGCTGTCTAGGGAGTGAATCTCAGAAATCTTGGACATTAAGACATATAATATTGCAGTGTGTTGGCATATTATCATTTTATATTATAATTAAGAATAATTAACAAGCACAGAACAGGGTTGCTTGGGTCTTGTTATAGGATGCTTTGTATTACTAGTAAACAGGACAAGATAACAGTAAACAGCACAGTGACAGACAAAAATGAAGGTAATACTTACACAATATTTTTATCAATTACAAAAACATAATGATAGATGTACAGGTGTGTATCTTGTCCAGGTCCTTTGACTGTGTTCATTATGAAATAAGTAGTTACGAAAATAAAATTTATTTTATATATTACAAATCATGTCATCAATTCTGTTTTCCTCACAACAAAACATTTCTGTTACTGGTTATTAGGGTGAATATTGGGAGCATTATATTAGTCCCAACTTATTTGGAGCCCACTTAATACTATGTAATAATATGTTATAAGCATAAAACTTCTGAATTTTTAATTTTGTTGGTTATTACTAAAATGTGTTAAAATATAGCCATGGAGGACCTTATAAACCACAAATTCACTATCTCTGGTTTAGCTCCCTTAAGGTGACCTCATCAAACATTGAGCCTAGCCAGCATTTTTTCATTTAAGTGAGATGTATCAACATTATTTTAACAAATTCAATAAAAACGACAGATTTTTTATATTTAAATATATGTAAGATTGTATATATACATAATAAATGGTATATTGTCATAAAATAATTCAACTAATTTGTTATATCCTGCCAGTAAAGTGTAACTAGGCAGTAAATAATTGTATATAATAAGTATCTTGAAGAAGACAAACGATAAATATAAATGCTTTACAATAGTAATAAAACACTTTATGATAAATATCTAGGTGTCTAATAAATAAATGCACCATTTTGTGTATATGAAAATTGTGTCCATTAAAATATCTAAGTATACTTTTTAATAAAATTATGTTTAACATAAATTTTGAGAATGTGTTATTTTTATATAAATTAGTCATGCTTGCAAATATTAGTTTTTAATTATTTATGTATATACATATAGTATATATATATACTGTTGCCACTCTGAACAAATATCGAATTTCTAAAATAATAACATTACAAGAGGAAGTTAAAACTGATTAATAGTGAAAGTATTTATAAAAAAAAACGGTAAATATTGATTAAATATGGTTAAACACCTCATGTATTTATGATCTCTGTTGTTATTGGAAATAATTAATAAATAAATGTGCCACAAAATAATAATACACATTCCATTATAGAGATAGACTATTTGCACACAGTTTATCTGGCCATAGAACTAAGGGTATATGTGCAATAAATCCTAGACATGGATATCAATGCAGTATTGAAAACGAGATACTTATAGTTCTGCTTTGAATTGTAATGATTTAATAATATTTAGAAATATAGAAAATAAATGATTCTAACTATACTTTGTTGGAAATCTAAAAAAAGGTTTATTTTATTATTACACAAAATTTTTAGTAAAATATATTATTCTAACTTTACTTTACTACAAATTTAGACAAACGAATTTTATTATTACACTAAATTTTTAAGACCTATTTTTGGTAATAAATACTGTGTAATATTTAAGTTTCCTTATTTCAATATCTTTAAAATTCTAATAAATATTGAAAAACATCAATTAAATGCCAAAACATATAACATCTATGAACAAATAAATCTTATTAAGATTGATTTTTAAAATGTATAAGATACACTTAGTAGTAATCAGTATTTGTATTAATGAACAGTGGGATTTTGTTTATATAAAATACATAGCTATTTTTATAAGTAAACATAAAATGGTATATATATGTATAACACTAGTTATAAGTATATTGCATGTTGCTTGTTGTCATGAAATTTATGTGTGACGATGAGATCATATTTTTTCCACCAATGAATGTGCAGTGTATTCTGAAGGCAGACTTGCATGTGGAGCAAGACTAACTCTCATTTTTATGAGCAAGTGAGACAATATCGGCCAAAAGTTATGATTTGGGTGGCCATGTCTGCTCAACATCTGATAGACCATTTTTTATTGATGGCAGTGTGATAGCTGATTTCTATATTCATATGTTACAAACTGAATTTATTCCTGCTTTAAAAGTGAAAGGTATTTTTTGGGCCTCCCATTTCCAGAAGGATGGTGCACCGGCACACACTGCCATTGAAACAAGGCAGTTCCTGAATGCTAGCTTTCTGGATTAGTGGATTGGTCAGAATGGCCCTATTCCATGGCCACCACACAACCTGGATCTGACCTAATGTGACAACACTCTCTGGGGAATGCTCAAGCCAATAATTGTAGCTGCAAAAGCTCCAACAAAAGAGAGACTAAAAGATGTTATTTGAGAAGCTATCAGAGATTTCCCTTTGACTGCATTAATGCCCATCAATGATCATACTTTTCGAAGACTACAATTATGCATCCCTCATGATGGTTTACAAGTTGACCTTTACAACAGATAATGGCCTATTATGTTATCTTGCTGTTTATGACTTATTCTACAATGTTAAATAAATAACAGATAATAGCATATTACATTATCTTGCTTTTTATAACTTATTCTACAAGGTTAAATAAACTTTTTCTGCAGTTAAATAAAGTTTTTTGAAAGTTGTAAGGAATAATTCTTGGCATAATATGACATAAATAAAAAATAACAACTTTTAAAAACATGTAATTTTGTTTGTGTCTAGTGACTTTTGACCATTATATATACATATAACATAATGTAAATCATAATTTGATTTTTCTTATCTAAAAATAACAAGGATATTTTTATTTTATTGAATAATATACTTAATTGTTTAACTTGTTTAACTTGTTTTATATTGAATCATAATAATCGATATTTAATGTTCTATTGTTAGAAAATTTTAAATAAATTAATGAGTGCCAAAACATTTTACTTTACTTATCCAACAATAATCTTAAACAGAGTATTCTATCATAGAATAAATATTATTAAGTATCTGAATATAGATTTATTATATAACTTTGATAATTATGTTAAATATACTTAATATTTAAATGATTATCATTAACAGACAACATAATATATTAATCTTACTGTATGTTCTATTAAAAACTACAGTAGACTATAAATTTAGGTGGATATAGGAGGTTTGGTAAGATAGAAGAAATACCAAAGTAGACATTAAATATTTGTATACTAAATTTAAGATTATTAAAATTGATAGTATAATTACCAAGTTGGTATAATATTTTTGAAAAGAATGTAATCTGATAGTCTATAAATCATAATTTTTTATAAATATTATAAATATTATGACAGAGAATATTTGGTCAAAGCAGCAATAATATATTTTAATATTAGTAGTTTTAAATCATATTTGTATATTAATGTAAAGAATAAACTAATTTATTATTATTAAGCCAATTAATTGACTTAGTTCAAGTGATCTGACTCATTAAAAGGAGACACATGACATAACAGCTAAACATTACTTGATAATGTTAATAGTTTCCTTTTTATTCTAATATACTTGTATGTAATGTTAGTTTTAAATATATCCTATTTATACTTAGATGGTCAAATTATATCTTATGGAGATTATAGCTTTAAAAATTATATATATAATGAGTATTTTTATATTTAATTTGTCTGATTATTTTTATTATATTTGGCATTTAAAAGTAATGTTTGAGTCATAATAAGAGATATCGAAGAATGATTAGTCCTGAATTTATAATTATTCTCATTAAAATATATATTTTTTAAATTAATAAATTATTGATAAATTCATAGTCAAAATAAATCTAAATTCTCTAATATATTACAATAGTAAATGTAGGCACAGATTATTTTTAATATTACATGGTGATTAAGGCTAGTAGGGCAATGGCTATGGATTATTATTTAAACATTAATTATATTAAAAGTAATACTTCAATAATATTAATGTATTATTATAAAATTTATACTAATTATTATAATTTTTAATATATTCATAATATTAAGTATGTAATAAAATAATTTATTTGTTAATAATTCTGTCTCTAAATTGCTAACTATTATACTGCACTAAAGTAAATGACTGCCTAAATGTGTGCTAATTATCAGTATATTCTTAATATTAATTAAATTTTGACTTATTATTATTATACAAAATGTCACTTAATCCTATTCTACCCAGTCTAATTGACACACTCAGAAACCTGGGAAGGGGGATCCTTCTATAAATCACCCACCTATTTAGATAAAGCTTTGAAATTTGGTATGTAAGTAAACCAAAGTGTTTTAGACTTGTTTCTTTTAAAACCTATTTATATATATATTTGAAATGGATAATTTTTGTGGGACAAGCATTTTTTTAAATATTAAAACATAAAAAATGGCACTACTATGGAATGGTACACCCCCAATTTTTTAATGGAAATAGAATTTTTGAATAGATATAGTTAATTTATGTTATATTTGAACATTTTTAGATTGAAATTTTATGTAGTAATCAACTTTAAGCAATAAAGTCACCTTCAAAATTAACATGTAAATTTATATTATAATGAGGTATGTGGTTCAATAATATGTCAAAATTCATATTATAATGGGGTTTGCGGTTCAAAATATTGTCAAAATTTGTATTATAATTGGGTGTACAGTTTAATAATATATCCTAATTCATATTATAATGGGGTGTGCATTTCAATAATATTAACTATTTGATGGCTTTAAAGTGCTCTATAGTCATAATATCAATACCCTGGTGTCATAATATAATTTAACTGATTGTATTATTAGGTTCTCGTTTCAATAATATTGACTATTTGATGGCTTTTATAGTTGTAATATCAATACCCTAGTATCATACTATATAGTTTAACTGGTTGAATCATTAGGTGTGGGTTTTAATAATATTGAATATTTGATGGCTTTAGAGTGCTCTATAGTTTTAATATCTATACCTCATATTGAAAGTATAGTACATGTAATTTTGTTTGCAATAACCAATCAAAATGAATGAAATCAATGTTTTAAGTACTCATATGACTTTTGCAATCAATTTGTTTATATGATTAAAATTATTTTTTACATTGATAAAATTAAAGGTGGCTCTTTCAAACAGCTTTTTAGTGGTATTTTGGTCAAATTTACGTGTTAATTTTGAAGGTGACTTTATTGCTTAAAGTTGATTACTACCTCAAATTTCAATCTAAAAATGTTTAAATATAATATAAATTTATTATAAATTAACTATATCTATTTAATAGTTCTATTTCCATTAAAAAAAATTGGGGGTGTGCGATTCCATAGTAGTGCCTAAAAAATTCTTTATTAAAATTCTTTTGTTTGTATAAATTAGTTTTATTTTTATGTTCAATTTATCTGGTGTATATTACAATTGATATCTTGCTATTTATAAATCAATAAAACTTTTTTTATTCTGAATTTCTATATTTCAAAAATATATGCAAAATTATAAAAATCTTCTAAGAAAATTTATAGAATAGTCGTAAAAGTTAAGTTGCTTAACTTAATAATAGGAAAAGTCTGTGAACCCCATGTCAATTGTCATGGTGAATCTTATTAAATGCATTAAAAAATGCCAGTAATAACAAATGGGTACAATAGGGTTAAGCTGCCTATTGTAATAGTATTGACTTTTGAGGGAAATAATTTTAAATAACATATACTATCAATTTATAGAGTTGTGTGTAGGTTTAGTCGATATATTATTACATTAAATAAAAATCTTAAAAATCTTAAAAATTCTGCTCCCGCACAAACATTAGTTTAAAACATTATTTGATACAATCAAACACAAAACAATACCGTTTAATTGTTAATTATCTAGATATTGAATTTATAATTTAATCAAAGTAATAAAGATTGGTTTTAATAATAATATATGAAAAAGTAGCAAATGCTTTTATAACTGATTGTGAAAGATGCCTATTGAATGATTTTAATAAAAATTAATTAAATGTGAGCATAAGTATTAAATGTGAGCTGCATGATCTCTTTCATGAAATATTTGCATGTAATATTTACAGGCGCACGCATATAATTTTTTTAAATCTCATATGAGACATCGAAGGAAAAGGCATGAAGTTACTCTATAGAAATATGCTATGAAATTAATAATGAAACACTCTAATTTATTTATATATCTGTAATATACCGAATCAGTCTGGTGAAATAGGAGTAGATATAAAAGTGAAACAGCAAACCAAAATTATGTGAAACATAACATAGACAGAATAAACCTATAATATAGACATCCTATCAATAAACTATAAAGAAACCTTACTTGACTCCATAAATAAATAATTACAATATACCGATATTGTAGTTTATTATATGTTGGTTATTTGTTTACACATTTAAAAAATAAAAATCTGTAACTTTTGACCAAAGATACAAAATTATATGAAAACTAATTTTCCACAATTATAGAAATATATTTGTATATTATAAGCTTATTAGAACGACACCATATGCCCATACTAGGTATAGTACAAACTATTCTGAAAAACATTATATAAATAAAAATATATTCTTAGAAATGAAATTGTGTTTAAATCGTGAAGACCATAGAGTAGTTATTACTTTATGGTGAAGACTACGTATTTGTTTGCATCAAGAATATTCAATTAAGTAGCTGTCCAGGTTAAAGCATAGTATAAATCATGGATTTTTACACGGGGCAAAAATAGACTATTATAATATTTCACAGATAACAATAATAGGCGTTCTTATAATATAATAATAATAATAAAGAGTATATTTATGAGACTGGGAATCATGAAAAATAGAAGAAAAAACATACAACGAATACGAACAGTTAAAATAAGACAA